>JANAVB010012600.1:8376137-8605347 GCA_029216955.1 Iris pallida
GTTCGTAGTTGGAGGGATAGTCTCCAAGCTTCCCACTGGATGGAGCAAATTCTATGCAAATATGCATAGGAAGAAACTGAAGATCAGTCTGGAAGATCTCCTACAAGAAATTTATGTTGAGGACCATATGAGGGCTCAACTGAAGGTGGATGCTCTATCCAAGTAGATGGCTAAGGCCAACTTTGTCCACATGAAGGAATCCAAGGGAAAGCAGGCGGCTTCCCCACCACAAGAAGAAGGACCTTACTAATCTGAAAGTGAAGGGGACTTCTTTCAAGCCACAAAAGCCAAAGTACCATGTGACTTGCTTCAACTGTGGCAAGAAGGGTCACTACAAGTGTGAATGTAGATCCAAGCCCAAGCAGTCAGAGCAATATGAACCTAGTAAGGTTTCCATGGTTAATGACGTTATTGCGATGATTGCTCAGGTCACTGCGGTGGGGCTGACTCTGACTGGTGGGTAGACACTGGTGCCACATGCCATGTCTGCTCTAGTAAGGAATGGTTCACCACATACATAACAACCTCTGAAAGTATTATGGTGGCGAACCAGGTACAACCTAAAGTGTAAGGGATCGGGACAGTGGTGTTGAAGCTAACTTCAGGGAAGTCTCTGACGCTTCAAGACGTAAAGCATGTACATGCTATAGCAAAGAACCTGATCTTTGAAGGCCTAATCTGCAATGCAGGCCTAAGGATGGACATCAATGCTGGCCAGATGATGATGTCCATAAAAGGAACATACTTCGGGAAAGCATTTTATACCGAAGGAATGTTTAAACTTCATCTTGTAAATTAGTATAATGAAATTAATGCAATCGCTCATTCTGATTGTACTCTTGAGTTGCGGTATAATAGACTAGGACATATTCATTGTAAAAGAATAAACAAAATGTCTAATCTAGGACTTATATCCAAATATGGGGGTAAGGTAGAGAAATGTGAAGTGTGTGCCCAGACGAAGATCACAAGGAAACCCTTTCATCGGGTTAATCGAAGCACAGATCTTCTGGAGTTGCTACAGTCTGATATCTGTGACTTCAAACAATTCTCTACAAAAGCCGGAATTAAGTATTTTATAACCTTCATTGATGACTTCTCAAAATACGCGTTCGTCTACTTGCTGAAGTCTAAAGATGAAGCATTCGAAAAATTCAAAGAGTTCAGGGCCGAGGCTGAATGGTAAACTGGACAACAACTCAAGAGAATAAGAAATGATCGAGGCGGAGAGTATCGGTCTCATGAATTTGTATCATTCTGCAAAGAACATGGAATCATCAACGCGACTACTGCTCCATATTCTTCTCAATCTAACGTAGTAGCATAAAGGAAGAATAGAATGTTTACAGAAATTATAAACTCAATGTTGTTGATTGCGGGTCTTCTAAATTGCTAGTGGGGAGAAGCTGTATTGACAGCCACTTTTATTCTGAATAGAGTGTCGTATGCAACTTTGGACATCACTCCTCATGAACTCTTTTTCAAAGTCAGACCTAACTTGAATATCATTCGAGTGTGGAGGTCTCTGGCATATGTAAATTCCCCAGATCTAAAGATTCAGAAGCTCGGGACAACGACTACGAAGATGATCTCCTTGGGATATACCGAGAAAAGTGATGCTCGAAGATTTCTTGATATAGAATCAAATCATATCATTGAATCTTGTGACACAGAATACTTTGAAGATAAATTTGCAATGCACAAGAACATTGTTCTTGCGGATATTCCAAAGAATAGTGAGGGTCCGCAGGAAATTAAAGTTTCTAATAAAAACATAGCCCAAGAAGATGTTGTTGTGGAGGAGACAACACTTGAACCAGAACTCACTAAGCCGTCAACTAAGCGAGTGAGGAGACCGAAGGACTTCGAAGATGACTTTGTCACCTATCATGTGGAAGCAGATCTACTTACCTATGATGAGGCGATGAAGACACGTATGCTCCAGTAGCCCGGATGACCACCATCAGAATGTTAATAGCTAAGGGGTTCTCTCAGAAGCAGGAGATTGACTACTTCGACGCGTATGCTCCAATAGCCCGGATGACCACCATCAGAATGTTAATTGCTCTTGCAGCAATACATAAGTTGGTGATACATCAAATGGATGTAAAGACAGCTTTCCTGAATGGAAAGCTAACCAAAGAGATTTACATGCAACAGCCAGAAGGATTTGTCGTCAAAGAAGACAAAGTCTGCAAGTTGGTGAAATCCTTGTACGGTTTGAAGCAGGCTTGCAAAATGTGGCATAAGAAGTTTGACAAGGTCATAAGGTCAAATGGCTACAAGGTCAGCAAAATGGACAAGTGTGTTTACACGAAGTTTGCTGATGGAAGAGGTATAATCATTTGTCTGTACGTGGACGATATACTGATCCTAGGTATAGATATGGGCTGTGTCACGAAGACAAAGAAGTTTATCTCGACCAAGTTTAATATGAAGGACTTGGGGGGAAGCTGATGTGATTTTGGGCATCAAGATCATCCGGACGGATACTGGACTGGCGTTGTCATAGTCTCATTATATTGAGAAGATAATCACATGCTATGGGTATCAAGATCTTCCAGTGATCGATATGCCTTACAGGTGTGACATGAAGCTGAAGTCGAATTCAAGGGAAAACGTCAAGCAGCTGGAGTATGCAAGCGTCATCAGGAGTTTGATGTACACTACTTCTGTCACTAGGCCTGACATAGCTTTTGCCGTGGAAATGCTGAGTCAATTCACGTACAACCCAGGCGTTGAGCACTGGAAAGCTGTGAAACGTGTAATGAGATATCTGAAAAAGACTCAGACATATGCACTATACTACAACGAAGATCCGTCAGTAAAAGAAGGCTTCAGTGATGCGAGTTGGTGCTCAGAGGTGGAGAGCGAGAGATCTACAGGAGGATTCATTTTCTCCATGGGTGGAGCTGCTATATAATGAAAGTTGAAGAAGCAGACTATGCTCTCTCATTCCTCCATGGAATCTGAGTTTTTTGGCCTTGATTCTGCAGCAGAAGAAGCAGAATGGCTTCGAAAGCACATGTATGATCTTCCAGTAGTTGAGGCGCAGATACCAGTGATATCAATATACTGCGACAACCAGGCGACTGCTGCGGTGGCATCAAATGACCTCTTCAATGAAAAAAAGAGAACTGTACAACTAAAGCACAGAGTAGTGCACGATCTAATCAAGAGAGATGTCATTGCAGTGATTGATGTTCAGAGTCAGAAGAACCTGGTGGATTCGTTCACAAAGGCCTCAAGCGCCAGCTGGTCAAAGACACAACAAGTAAAATGGGCTTGAAGGCATTATGATATTGTGTTATTGTCATCCTACCATAAAGTTTTGTGCTATTAGTTTAAAGAAAAATCTATGCATCTAGCGTTTGGTTCAAGGGAGGACCACTAAATGGGAAAATATCAGGAACAATGGGTACATGTTCTCTGTGACATCGAAGGGATACGGACCTACAACCACTGTTATCTACTATATGTTTTCTACGGATAACAGATCATGTGGTGAGGAAGGCTTAAATGCCTTAATGACTTCTCAGGCAGAGTGAATGCATGTTGTGCTTTACAACAAGCACGATAGCACATTACTATAAGGAGTGTTACTACTCCATGCTACAGTAAGGTGACTCCACCATGAGATTTCCAGGTAGGGGTAATGCCTCGGCTTTGCAAGCCAAGTCATATTAGCGTAGCACCGCAAATGGGCAGGTAGCCTAATGTTGTATGATGAAATTAAAGAGTTGTAGATAGCACTACAAAGGGGACGATGTCCTCCTGTTACTATGGTACGACACCTCGAAGAGGTACCTAGGTAAGGGTAAAGCCTCGGCCTCGCAAGCCATCTTGTTGCGACGTAACACCGCAAGAATGCGCAAGGCTTCTTGCTGGGTAGTTTGGCACTACAGAGAGGCTTGTGACCTCATGCTACAGTAGTATGACACTACGATGAGGTTCCCAGGTAGGGGTAATGCCTCGACTTTAAGCCATGTCATAGCAGTATAGCACGACAAGGAAGCGCAAGGCTTCATTTCATGTCTCTTTAATAAAGAACTCACATAGAGTGTATGAACAGAGATAGCAGGCCGTCTCTTCAAGGTAAACTTGTAGACGCCTAAAATATATACACCAAAACGAGGCTGGCACAGGGCCTTTAATGTGTAGCCAGAAGCACAAGTGACTACATTGTGTGAGTAGAAAAAATTGCAGCTACAAAATTCAAGGCCTAGTTCATTCTTACATCATGCTGTTATTTAACCCATACGAGAAGATTCAAGTCGTCAGTGACATCTATCCTAATGCATGATGGACCGTCACTGTGGGGAACACTCAAACTCTTATATAGAGATATGTAGGGGATTGTTGGTGTTTGGCCTTAAAGACTAGAAAATTAGTCCCACATTGCCTAGGCCAAAAGACTTGTATCTCCATATATAAGCTTTGTTTGTGTTTAGAGATGCACATGTGGTGTAGAGGGGAGAGGGGGGCATATGGGTGCCATGTGGGGGTATTTTCTAGTGGAAAGAAGGCTAACTCAACAATGAAGCATTAATGCTTTTTGTCATGCTCTTAGAATTTATTCTTTTGGAGCTAACTCAACACTGTGCACGCGGTGCACGCGGATGGAAAGAAGGCTAACCCAACACGGTGCACGCGGTTGGCACAGTTGGCGCTATCGTATCTTTGCACGATCTTGAACGGTTACAAAGCATTCGAAAATGGTTTCTTACACGTCCCGAATGTTTCGCATACTGGGCAGTTACTGCATGCACCTATATAAGTTTCTCTCCTCTCTCTCTTATATTACATTATTATACTAGTTCCTTACAAAAATTTCCAGAGAGTAGAGAGGAGAGAAACAGAGGAAGTTCTGTCCATCCGAGGAGTCAGAAGAGCAAAGTGTTCTGTAGTTCATCTTCGAACTTGCTGGTTCATAGAAGCTATTCATGTGGGGGCAAATCTAGCTTTGAGCATCAGTGATCCGTCACCCCCATAGGCCATCATCTTATTCTGTTCATCTATACTTTTGTTCATTTCTTCTTCTGATCATCCACTTGAAATCTCGTTCTGAACGAGATTTTTTCTGATCAAATCAGAAACTTTCTGTGGGCTTTCGACCCTGCTACTACGAAAATTATTTGTGCCTTCTTCGAAGTGTTACATTTGTTTTCGTCTCTTAGAATCCTCTGGGATCTTTTTTGTGCACCTTCCTCGAAGTGTTGCGCTAAAGTCAGTTTTTCATCTTAAAATTACACCCCGGGACTAATAATAGTGTCGATGGTTTTATCGAGCAACAGATGGAGCGGTCGGAAACTCAAACCGGAGTTGGCATCAGAACTGGTTGGTATTGGCAACCTAGAAGCAGCGCCGGTGGGCACGGGAGGAGTGCATGGTCGGCGGTAGCGTCAAATGCCTGGGTTCGCACGGTGTGACCATTGGTCCAGAGTAGCAGCCTAAAATGTCTGGAAGGTTTCTTTTGTAGGCAGTCCAGTAGACAACGTGGTTGGGTGCATGGCCATCGACTGTGGCTTAGTTGGAAGTAGTCGGTTGCGGGAGATCGTGGAGGTTGTGTCGATGTTCGGGTGAAGGCAATGGCGGTGGTGGCTGCTCTTAAGAAGAATAAGTAGGGAAGAAGAAGGTTGCATGAGGAAATAAACCTAGTTTGTGGCATTTGTTTAGGTGCTGAGATTTAGGTTCTGCTACTTTAGGTTTATATATAGGTATCATGCTAATACAGTTGTTAGGCTGGGCTTGGGAGTAAGTTCCATAAATCAATATATATGGATTGAAATCCTGCCTAATAGGTATTTATAATTGGCCTTAAAAATCCAACCAAGATAATAGAACATATGTATATGTGGATTTGAAGACTTAACACAATGGATATTATATGCATTGGATGTATATGGCTCAGTCCCAATATATATATATATATATATATATATATATATATATATATATATATATATATATATATATATATATATATATATATATATATATATATATATAACCATGGGATGTATATGGCTCAGTCCCAATAAATATTACCTTATATATATATATATATATATATATATATATATATATATATATATATATATATATATATATATATATATATATATATATATGGAAAATTCTTAAAAAAAATATATATATATATATATGGAAAATTCTTAAAAAAAAATATATATATATATATATATATATATATATATATATATATATATATATATATATATATATATATATATATATATATATATATATATATGGAAAATTCTTAAAAATATATATATATATGGAAAATTCTTAAAATATATATATATATATATATATATATAAAGAATTTTCCATATATATATATATATATATATATATATATATATATATATATATATATATATATATGGAAAATTCTTCAATACATCCCATGTAAAAATTTGTATCGATACATCCCAAATCTGAATCATTGGATGTTGATCCAATGGTTCAGATTAAAGCCAAAGTCAAAGTAACAGGTAAAGTCAAAGTCAAAGTAAACACCTTTCACAATTTTCAATGCAGTTTCAATGCAATTATTTGGGATGTATTGATACATCCCATGTATTATAGAAGGACCCAATATATATATATATATATATATATATATATATATATATATATATATATATATATATATATATATATATATATGGAATTAAATGGATATGTATATAAAGGGATATATGAACATTTACTTAGAATTCTTCAATCTAGATAATCCATCTAAAAAATAATAATCTAGCACTCAAAATTGTCATAATATTAGTAAATTCAAAAATTCAAAAAATTTTGCAAAGGAGTTTTTTACATTCTACCCACCTTAGAAAAATTTTATCCTCTAAATTAAAGATCGGACGTAATAAGAAGTCATATAAGGTTTGACGGTAGATCCAAAGAGGAACAACACGATTATATAACATATTCACTGACACATTAATATTGAAATCAAGAGCATGATAACCTGGAAAGAAGGGCGAGGATTTGTTTACGTAAGTAGTGAACGAATAGGGAAACATGGAGACATGTTCTAGGTACGAGAGATAAGTAGCTCAAGTTGGGTGAACGATAATATGGTTAAGGATAGGATGCATCTCCTGGTGACTTGGGCACTCACGAATTTTGACGTTTCGTCTGGCTGATGGTGATAAATCAAATCTATTTATCCATTGCACATCACATTATTTGCCACGATCATTCATTTATGACTCCATAGGCATTACCACCACAGGCTAGGGCATCCATCTCACGAGTACAAACGAATATAATACTAGGAAGACTCGCTGCAGCTATCTATGGCAATAACAAATCTTATCCATACTCCTTACTCCGCGTGTTTGGGTCTTCTCATCTGCCATGGGTAGGAATATTCACCAAAGTCTAACGTCTAAATCGATGTGGGTCCTTCAAATCGTAAGCTATGTCAATAAGGAATCTTTTATGTAGTGTAAAATGTTGGTCAAGCTCAAGTTATGTATATGTGTCAACAATGTGTTGGCCCATTCGGTCTCAGCCAACTTGATTGTGATAGTTAACTAAACCATGGTTCAATATGTCGCAATATGATCCCGACAATATGATCCAACTGAAGACTAAACAATGCTGTGCGATTGCTGGTTGTACTGCATCTAGTTATATTTCATTAATATAATTTTATATTTCATTTGAGTTTATGACTTATGTACAACGAGTCGCACTCGCATACTCTCAAATAGCCTGAAACCTATCCATATATACAAACTGAAATCAAACCAAAACTAGCCCATACAAATTCTTAGACCATTCTAAAATAAACCAACTGAACTCTGGCCAAACTTGGTTAGCCCATTTTTCAAATATGGCCAGTTGTAAAATCCCTGATTTTGTGCTTCCAACGTTTGGAAAATTTAAATATTTAGACCGAATTCTGACCAAACTCAGTCATATTATACCCTATCATAGACATGGATTTTCATAATCTCACTCACTCATCTCTTCTCAATCTTTATATCCTTTAGTGAGCAAACAATCAGAGCCTAAACCTTCCCATCTCTAAGATCAACTCCCTAGCCTTCTAGTGCCAAGTGCGATCTTAGTTTAGAGTCTGTCAGAGTTGTAAGATCTTGGCTCAACAAGTTTTCTCTCTAGTCTTGAAGTTGACAAGCCTTCGTATAAAAGTTTGTGGTTGTAAAGAAGTGCTAAGCCTTCAGATTAAAGCTTACGATTTACTATGGTGATTATACTAGATACAACTTCGAGCAAGAGTTCTCGGGCCTGGACTATTCCTCTTAGAGGAAAACCAAGATAAAATTGTAGTATTTGCATTTTCTTTCTCTTGTCCTTATTGCTTTATATATCTGTCTTGCAATATACATTATTACTGTTAGTTGTTAACTGCCTTAACATAGTATAATTTTTTAATTGAATAGATTACTCCACTGCACTCTATTCATCCCCCTCTAGAGTCACCTCATGGTCCTACAATTGGTATCAGAACAGGTTATCTTATTTCTAGATTAACCTCTCTACCGATTTATGGCAACTGTTAGATCTATCCACACCAACAATGGTGAAGGCTAGTTGACAAATAGGCCACCCCTATTTGATGGTACCAACTACACGTACTAAAAGTCACCTATGACATTTTATCTAAAATCTCTTAATTTTGATCTATGGTATATTGTCGTAGATGGATACAAGAAGCCACCTAGAATAGTCGTAGATGGAAATCCCCTAGAAAAGCCCCATGATAAGTACATAGACACAAAAAGAAACATGCAAGTCTTGATGCTAAAGCTATTAATGCTCTATTTTGTGTTGTAGACAACTAAATTTAATAGTCTCCACTTGTGACACTTTACATGAAATATAGAAACTTCTTGAGGTCACTCATGAAAGAACCTCACAAGTAGAGGAATCAAAAATAAGTTGACTGACACAAGAGTATAAATCTTTCAAGATGATGCAAAGGAGATGATCACTTAGATGTTCACAAGATTCCTTGACATCGTTAACCCTCTATCCTCTCTTGGCAAGGAATACAGTAATCATAAGAAGATTCAGAAAGTACTCAGAGGACTCACCAAGAATTGGAGTTCTAAGGCCATTACAATCATTGAAGGGAATGATCTCACCATAATGACTCTCGAGACGCTTATGGACAAGCTAATGACTCACGGGCTAGATTTCAAAGAATTTGAAGATCCTACATGAAAGAAAATATGATTGCATTGAAGGCACATCACAAGAAGGTCTCCAACTGTGACCCAGATAACGATGAATCTCAAGATTAAGAAGTTGCCCTAATCACCAGGAACTTCAAAAAATTTCTAAAGTTCAAAAGATCAGAAAAGGAGTACAACGACAACAGTAATGAAGAACCGATGTGCTACAACTGCAAGAAGACATGTCACATAAATAGGGACTGTCCAACAATAAAGAAAGGGAATTGCCATGATCGCCCATCAAAAGGACATCATCAAATAAGTATGCAAATACAAGTATCTAGCATGAGAGAGAGGCAAGTGAATCTAAAGAAGAAAAAAAATCTCGAGACACAACAAACCTATGCTTTATGGTACTAGCTGATCATCTAACAGATAACTCTCACTATGACGACTTCACATGCAATGAATTATCTGATGCCATTAGTGACTTACTAGAGGATTATAGAAAGCTTAGATAAGTTTAAGCATGCTAGGAAAGACATTCAATCCTATTAGACTAAGATTGAAAGGGTTACCTCTTTATTAAGTAAAGTAAAGGATACTTCTAATTGTGATGATTCAGATGGGATGTCCAAACTTAAGCTTAGTCTTCAAAAGGCACTCGACTTTATTAACAAGAGTACTCAAGAGAATACTAAACTTAAAGAGGAACTCAAATCAGAGAAGAAGAAATATTCCATTGCTACTCTTATAATAGATGCTTTGACTGTCAAATATGATGAAATATAAGCTACCTCTAAAAGATTAGGGATTAGATTGGGTAAACAGGTTGAACAACCAAGTACCCAACCTAACACGAGACACGTAGCTAAACAAGTGAACACATACAACAAGATGCCTAAAAGAAAGACAAATGCTTCGCACAATCATGCATGCAGAACACAACATAACATTCACACAATCATGCATTTTACTACAAATATCTACGCAAAATACAAAGTACTACGTCAGTCACTCATATCTATCGTACTGCACCAAGCAAAAATAATACTGTTATATGTCACTACTGTGGTAAGAAAGGACATATATGTAGATTTTGTGTAACTAGGAATTTAGTAGATATAAATGTATATTCATGGGTACCTAAGACTAACACAGCTGGACCCTCAAGGAAATGGGTACCAAGGGTAACAACTACAACTCATTTTATAGGTGGACCCACCTTGTCATCCTAGAAGCAAGTGGATTCTTGAGAGTGGTTGCTTACGACATATGATGCTAACCTATTTGCAACTCTATCAATGAAGAAAAAAGGATACGACTCCTTCGGTAACAACCTCAATGGATATATCATTGGTAAGAGTAATGTAGGTATTCCTCCCTATCATGTTATTAAAGATGTTTGTCAAGTAACGAAATTAAAATATAACATTCTCAGCATCAGTCATCCGGTCGACCATGGTTATGATATTAACTTCGTAAAAGACAAATGCTCTATTTATGAAAGTTCTACAGAAAATATCATTTTTAAATTTATATATATATATATATATATATATATATATATATTCTATCTTTCAAAGAATACTAACAATGTAGGCAGATGTCTATACGCCAACAAAGATGAAAGCTGGCTATGGCATATATGCCTAGGACATGCAAATATGGGTACTATTGCAAGACTATCCAAGAAGAAGTTGGTAAGAAGAGTACCAGATATTACTTTCAAGAAGGATATGATATGTGTTGACTGCGAAAAAAATAAAGCTACTAAATCTTCTTTTAAGTCAATAGATGTTGTAAGTACCTGTAGACCACTATAACTTTTGTATATGGATTTATTTTGACCTAACCGAGTCGTTAGTCTTGGCGGTAAGCTATATGCATTTGTAATTTTTGATGATTTTTCTAGATATACTTGGGTTACCTTTAGCTAAAAGGTTCAAAAAAAGGTTTCATGATTACTCGCATCCGAGGTAATCATGGAGGCGAATTCAAAATGGTGACTTCAAATTTTTTTGTAATACAAATAGTCTTTCTCAAGAATTTTCTTGTCCTATAACTCCTCAACAAAATAGTGTTATGGAGCAGAAGAACAGAACTCTTAGCGATATGACTAGAGTCATGTCAAATCAGAATAGTCTTCCGAAATACTTTTGGACTGAAGTTGTAAATACACCATGCCATATTTTGAATAGGGTTCTTATTCAACCTATATCGAGGAAGACTTCCTATAATCTTTGGTTTCATAGAATTCCTACTATTACTTATTTCAAAGTTTTTGGCTGCAAATTTTTATTTTCAATACTAAAGATAACCTAAAAAAGTTTCACTCCAAGGCCGATGAAGGTATCTTTCTAGGTTATGCTGCCAAAAGCAAGGGATATCTAGTATTCAACAAGCAATTATTGACCATTGAAGAATCAATCAATGTCATATTTGATGAACTTAACAATCAAGCACCAAATGATAGTGACGACGAAGATGTCAGACCAATAAACAACAAGGCTCCTGAAGATACAACCGGAACAAGTTATTTGGAAAGTCTACCCAAGAGAATGAGATTCTTTGTAGATCATCCAAAGGACCTGGTAATAGGTGATGTATCAAAAGGTGTAAGTACATGCTCTTCAAATAGAGTTGTCATTGCAAATGTTGCTTTCATTTCTCAAATAGAACCTAAGAATATAGGAGAAGCATTTTCTGATAAATTTTGGATTTCTGTTATGCAAGAAGAACTCAACCAATTTGAATGTAATCAAGTTTGGGAACTCGTTCCCAGACCTAATGATTATCTCATTATTGGTACTAAATGAGTTTTTCGAAATAAACTAAATGAAATGGTTCAGGCACATGCAAAAAAGCTCGTCTTGTAGCTCAAGGGGAAAGGCATTGACTACGGTGAGACTTATACTCCAGTTGCTAGATTAGAATATATTCGAATGCTTTGTGCTTTTGCAAGTTTTATAACTTCAAACTTTTTCAAATGGATGTCAAAAGCACTTTCTTAAATGATTTTATAAAAAAAGAAGTTTTTGTTAAGCAACTCCTTGATTTTGAAGATTTCAAAAATCCTGACCACGTATTCAAGTTACGAAAGGCTCTATACGGACTCAAACAAGCTCCACGAGCTCGGTACGAGTGCCTTAGCTCATTTATAGTTGAAAACGGATTTTCAAATGAAAAAGTTGATATAACCTTGTTTATAAAATCTACCGACGATTTTATGTCATTAGTATGCATAGATGATACCATATTTGGATCCACTAATGAAATGTTATGTGACAAATTTGCTAAATGTTATGCAGAATGGATTTGAGATGAGCACGATGGGGGAACTTATATTCTTCCATTGATTACAAATCAAGCAAAATTCACAAGGAACGTTCTTCACACACGCTAAATAAACGAACGATTTGCTCAAGAAGTTCGACAAGGGTAATACAAAACCCATATGAACTCTAATGGCAATATCAACAAAGCTTGACCTGGATAAAAGTAGTAAACCTACAGATGTGTAAGTATCGAGGTATAATTAGTAGTTTGTTACACCTAACTGCTAGTCGCCCATATATTATGTTTTTTGTATGTCTCTGTGCTAGATATCATGTTAACCCTAAGAACATATGTGCGCAGTTAAGTGTATCCTCTGACACCTTAAAGGAACTTTAGCGGTAGGCTTATGGTATCCCAAAACTGTCCTTTGACCTATTGGTTATTCGAATGTTGATTTTGCTAGTTGCAAAGGTGATCGGAAAAGTACCAGCAACACTTGTCATTACCTAGGAAAGTCTTTAGTCTCCTAGTTTAGCAAAAAAGTAAAAAATTTATTGTATTATCAACAATTGAGGCTGAGTATATTGCCGCAGGATGCTGTTGTGCACAAATTTTGTGGATGAAGCAAACCCTAGAGGACTTTGATATGCACTATAAGAACATTCCAATTTATTGTGATATCACTAGTGTCATTAATCTCGTTTAAAATCTTATATGCCTTTCATGTACTAAACATATAGAGATCAGACATCACTTTCTAAGGGATCATCAACAACACAGTGATATATGTTTAGAGTTTATTGACACAGAACATCAGTTAGCAGACATCTTGAATAAACCTTTAGCTGAAGATTGTTCAACTTTATTGTCGAGAATTAGGACTTCTAGATTCTGATAAAGTATAATGTTTGCAAAAACAAAAGTTTTCCGAGAAAACTATATTACAAACTAAGAAGAGAAAGTACAAGAGTACAATTTTGATTCTGGAAAGTACAACTGTAGGAATCTGATTAGAAGACGATCACTTTATCCCTTGGACTATGCGATGTCGTAGAAGAAAAGCTCTTGAACATGCTGCAGCAACTTTGTCAGAAGATTATGATCCTTAGTGATGCTGAAGGAATGATTTTGAACTCTATTTATAGAGTTTTGAGATAATCGTTAAGTAGTTATCCTGATTGGCGCATGGTGCTGATTGGCGCATGGTGCTGATTGGCACACCATCACCCATATACGCAAGCGGTTGGCTTAACTGCATATGACGCATGGCATTCTATGAGAGAGATGCGCTTGGTCGTAAGCAGTATCGCGTACACGTTCATCGAGATTAGTGACATGCTCATCGTGTCATCTTTAACTGCTTCTGGATGATAGTTGATCAATTGGCGCATGTTGATGAATGGCATAGCGTTATCCATGAAGAAGCACTAATTATTTTGTAACTTGGAATAGTTTAATATTTCGTGCCAACTCTGTATGGCGCACAGTAAACGATAAACTTCATAATGATGACTCTGACAATTATCCTCGAGCACTGTGCGCTCAGGATGCGAAGAGATATTCTTCGACTAACGTACAGCCATTTGGCTTCTCAAGGAAGATCGCCATGTGGCTGCAAGTGCCAAGTGATGCTCAGCGCCATCAGATGTGGTGCGCCATCTGATCTCAAGCCTTATTTGATATATATATATTCTGGCGCTATCTGTAAATGGCGTATTGCAATATTTTGATATATTTTGAGCTTCTACATGACCCCCTTCAAAGTTTTCAAATTTCAATTTTTTTGAAATTTGAAATACTTTGAATAAGAAGCGGCCTTGTGCGTTTGGCGTACCACAGAATCCTAACCGACCCGCATTTCATGCACGATTTACGCGACCATTACGCTTAACATTCGGGCTATAAAGTAGCTCAAAAATGGGAGAGAAAAAGTTTTCTCAGAAGCTTTTCTGTTCGAACTTTTCTGTCTTCTTCTTCTTCTTAACTCTCAAAGCTTTTTACCTATTCCAATGGCATCCAAGAGATCCACCGTCGAAAAGGAAAAGAAGACGGCTGGAGCCACGTCGTGCGTGCCGCCGTTGATGGTGCCGCAGCACGTGGCGTCGTCGGCAAGAGGCAAGAAAGCCAACCCCGTCCTCGAAGGTAAAAAAACTGATCGGGGAAGACGAATAGTAAGCTCGTGCCATTCGCGCGCGATCCAATCATAGCCAACGTCGATTGCCTCTTTTAGAGTGTTGTTCGGCGCTTGCGCTATTTTCAAAATGTGCCACTTCTTTCAGAGTGTTGGTCTAAATCATGAATTGTCATTCACAGCGCACCATGCATCATGTATCATGATGCGCGTATTATCATGCTGCGTATTTGAGATCAAACATGATGCATGCATAAATCATTAACTGTTCTATGACATGCATAAATTATGAACTAAACTGAGAACTGTCATAAATGTTTGCGCCATCTAAGGACTGTCCTTGTGTACTATGTGCCATTCATGATTGGCGTAGAGTTAAATAATCATATAAAAAATCCTTAATTGACTTTATAATAATAATCTTTTGTGATTCTAACTCTTTATTTTCTTTTGTAGTTGATTTGAGGGAAGACCCCTATGCTGAAGTACTGGCCTCTGCCTTTCGGGTGTCAGAATACCAAGAGGATCTTTCTCATGTCAATTTTTTGCAGTATGACGGGCCAACTTCTAGACGAACTCTTTTGGAAAACCAAGAAGACAGAACTCTGCTGTGCCTGATGAACGACACCTCTTTTCTGACTGCGGATGAGACTCCTCATAAGAAGCTATCTTTCCTTTTCGGAGAAGCCATAGATACAGACTCTCAACCAAAGTCAAAGAAAGAGTTTCGAGCTTTCCTAAGGGGAAACACATTGGTGTATCACCCTAAAATAATAAGGAATTTGTCCCTGTCTCGGTATGCTCATGCCAGCTATCCGAAGAAGATGTCATGGGACCTGACTCCCTTCCAACAAGCTAGGGTTGTAAAGATATGTCATAAGTTTGGGGACCGCATGAGAGACATATTCTTCTGTGCTTTCGAGATGTACAGTACGCACTTGAGGGTCTAAAACCAAGTTGCGTACCAGGTGATGATTCGGCTTTGATGCTACCCGTCAGAATACCTATCTTTGCAAACACCTACACTACATCTGATGGAGAATATCCTTGCTCAACTATGATGCTGACGGGTTTGATGCACGTGGAGATTGTACGTTGGAACAGACTCTCGGTGTGGGCTCTGAACAATTTTTATAAAAAGCAGACTGAACTGGGGCTTTACGAAGCTGTTTTGACTACTTCATGTGGGATCTAGAATAATCCCAACTTGTTTTTGGCCTTGGCGGAGAGGTACAACAGCATGACTGGCACCTTTGCCACTCTTTACGGGGAAATAGGCTTTGCTCTGCATGAGATACAGTTTCTTTCACATTTACCAATGGAAGAGAACCCCTACAAAGAGTATGTGCCTACATAAGATGAATTAGAAGATTTGGCAAAAAGGAATTCTCGAATGGTGGAGGTCTTTGATGAGTTACTGTGTTATTTCATGATTTGCAGTCATCTGTACAACACCAAGCCTTCCAGGACGTGCTATACGTCCAAGTGGTTGTTATACCTTTTCTTGGATGA
Organism: Iris pallida; assembly: GCA_029216955.1. NCBI lineage: Eukaryota > Viridiplantae > Streptophyta > Magnoliopsida > Asparagales > Iridaceae > Iris > Iris pallida. The sequence goes on from JANAVB010012600.1 coordinate 8,392,245, forward strand.
GCTCATGTGAACAAGGTACATGAGCAACAGAAATGCGATCCTCGCCCTTTTGAGTCGTTCGATGCTCAAACTATTTTCAAGTTGATGAAGGACTCTGGCCGCGTCGACACTAATTTCGTCAAAGACTGGCATGGTTATGTTGCCGATACTCCTCTTGAGAGCTATATAAGACAGGGTGGCATAGCCTTGTCCCAGAGGCCACTCTAGCAGGCTTTCTTTCTTTGTGGCTGCGAAGGTTTGTAGTTCCAGGAGCTAGTGTCGTCAATCGAATCCATCGAGGCATACTATTCGTCCTTGTGTTTTTAGTATTTGGTTACAAGATGGATATACTATCTGCCATGATGAGTCGACTAAACTCAGGACTCCGAGAATTTACGGACGCCCTAATGGAGAATCCCAACTCTCGAAAGGATTTTCCTCGCACCGAGATGCCATATACATATTTGTTTGGCTGGTTTTTACTACACCATCCTTTATTGATGGACCCTGCTATTGGCATCAGAAGAGCGATGGCAGCGGACTTCATTGGTAGATTTGCAAAAGCTAAATGGAAGGTTGAGTCCTTGCTCGATTGCAAAAAAGCATTAAATATGGGTGTAGACTAGAAAATTTTCTCTATTACTCCCCCACCTGGGTATGAGGACTTTCCGGATCCTATGGTAGACTTAGAGCCCCTTGCTCTCCATCCACCTCCAGACATTTTTTCTTGGCTGAAGACGATCAGGCCTTCTCATCTAGTGTATCGGTTTGAGAATGACTGTTACTTAGAGCCGTACTTGCCAAGTCGCTTTGCTCGTCAATTTGGCTACGACCAGTCGCATGTCGGGAATGCGATGACTTGTCTTAAAGCCTTCAGGCATTTGATTGATGGCACTTGGAGATGGGGATATTTTAGTGCAAGAGGCACGAAGACTGTATTCACCATGCCCTCTGCCACTTTTGAGAATGGTTCGCGTATGCTGGGTTCATACGCACAATTTTATACTTCAGCCAACACCTTCTTTGTAGGTTATTCAATGACAGATAGCTTCGTCGGGGTAAAAAAACACTTGATGGGAATAAGGCCACCATTAATTTGACTGAGGCTTAAGAGAATGTTCCCGCCGATGAACCTCTGGAAACCATAGATGTGGTTTCCATGACGAAGTTCAGGACCCACTGTGTATCCTTCTCAAGAAGCAAAAAGAGAAGTCTCTCGCAAAAAAAGTGAGCAAAAAGCAAAAGACTGGGACGTCTTCCACCCAGTCATCCCATGATGATCCTCTTTCAGCCTGTAGCCAGGACCAGACTTCAGACACGGCAAATGGAAGCTGGGCTCTCACTTGGAGTAACTACTTCTCTCAGAGGATCAACTCCATCCCCTTTCAGAGAGAGAATACGAGTGTCAGGGAGAAAACAAGCAGGGAACGGCTCATTCCTGAAGAACCACAACCTCAACTTCCTGTTCCTATTGAGGTGGTTACAACATCTCCACAACCGTCACTCAAGCGTTCAGTCATGAGAAAATTGCTGGTCACCAGAACTGGGAGAGGGAGGACTGCAACCTCTCCTACACCATCCTCGCCAGAACAACCTCCTCAAGATTCGATTTTATCGCCACAAGTGGAGACTTTACCACCATCAGGGGATGTGCCCCTTCAGATAGGTGATATTCTTGATCTCGTAATCCTATCGAAAATAGTAGACGTAGATCCGCTAGCAATTTGTATTGATATACCTTCATCTCCAGATCTCCCACCGATTAGTGCTCCAGCTCCAGCTGCTGCCACGGATACCCCTCCGGTTACTGTTTCAGAATCAATAGTCATAGGGTTCACCATTCCCTATCTACAATGACAGTGATGGCATTTGCTTCAGCGGGATTAATATCGCCACCTGCCACCAATGACGTTCCAAGGGTCACGTTCCCGAAGAAATGTTAACTTCAAAAGATGTTATCCTAGAAGTTCTAGCTCCCTCAATAATCCAATCTCCCATAGATCCTATCCTGAACGAGGTTCCATCCCAAGAAAATGAGGAGATGATAGAAGCATTGCAGGATTATGATTTTGGAGATGAACCAATTGAGGAGGACCTTGTTGATGCGGCCTCCGATCTTGAACTGGCCCAAGAGACTCAAGATTTGGTGGCCAAGGATGGCCAGATTGTTGTTGAGGGTGAAGAGCGCCTTATTAAAGATGAGGGCGACCAGAGCCATAATGATGATGATCAGAGCCTCAATGAACCGCGAGAGATAAGAACTCTGATGTTGAAGCAAAGGGCGATGGAAGCCCCAATGATGATGAGGGTGACCAAGACTTTGTGGAAGGTCTTGAAGACCCTGGGGGTGATGTGAACCCTGATGCCGACGAGGAAGGTGATGAAGACCTTGATAAAGGTCTCGAAGGTGTTGGAGATGATGAAAATTCCGATATTGATGCCGAGGGGATTCAGACGCCTATTGAACAAGTTTTTGAAACAGAGAGGACAGAGGAGGCAGCCCCAGGAGCCCAAGTTGAGTCAGGGGCTGGAAGCAGCCATTTTATGTCAGGCGATTCGGAAGCAGGAAGCAGCCAGGCGGCCACGTATTCGCTTCTACAATGGAGAGGCTTGTTACAGAACGAGATACCACACCTCGTGAGACTCCATATATGCCACCTGGCCCAGGTAAATTTCTGACTCTGTTTACCCTTGCTTCTTTATCTGATGTTGTGTGATATAATGATTTTTACTTTGAATTGTAGTAAAACAAGTAGGGATAATGGTCGAAGTCCCACTGGCTTCCACTGCCTTCAGTCCCAGCTCAACTATGGCTCCCTTGGACATAAGGACTCATGCCATAGAGGGAAGATCTTCAGGGCCACCTGTACCAAAATCCTGTGCACAAGCTGTTGTTCCTCTGTTTTCTTTAGAAAGAGGAATTCCTGCTGAGGTTGCAACGCCCGGCATCTCGACGGTGATGAACAACCTCATATGTACTTATACATATGCCTTCTTCACCACTTTGTGGTCTTTGGTTCAATTGGCCTTGGATAAGATTATCCTTACGATTCTTTAAGGAAGTCTTCGCAGTTTCCAATTGACTCCATACGCAATTTCGGAGACAATGAGAGGGCAAGTGCCCTGGAGCAGATCTTAGCGGAGCTCGAGGAACCTATCCAGTCCTACCAGGACCTGACCAGAGGGAACATAAATAGGTTGGTGGACGTTGAATGCGAAACCATCACTCGAGAGTATAAAGAACGACAAGCTGCATTAAACAATTTTATGCTCACGTTTTTAATAAAATCGGGAGATGTAGAATCTGGTATTGCTCAGGCTGCTTCCTCCATTGAACTTCACAAGGTCGAGAAAGTCAAAAAGGACAAAGAAGCATCTGAGGGCCAAGCCTGCATTCAAGAATTAGAAGTTGAGCTAGCCCGGACCCATGCTTCAGTTGCAACAGCTAAGAAGCGCGAAGATGAGATTATCGAATTGCACCAATTTGCCTCAAGTCTTCTGGATAATCTGCACAAGCAAAGAGATGATCTCCTCCGAGCCCGGGATACAGAAATGGTACATCACATCGCATTGATGCAACCCTTACTTCTAGACTCTCGGAGGAACTTGGCTCGAGAAAGAGTGATTCCTACTAGGATGGAGCGAACTGAAGCTTTGAAGAGACAAATTCTCAAACTTAGTTCGCAGCCTCCTCAATGAAGTTATCTTAGAAAAGAAGAGTGAATATAATAACTCTTTTTGGAGTAGTTTTTATCGCACTTTTGATAAATGTAATAGCTTTTTTATGTTTGCATGATTTTACATGAAATGAAGAACTGATGATCTTTTGTGGCTCTATTACTTATTATGTATCTGTTTAAGACACAAGTAATAGGTAGGAGGAAGAAACATGTTCGGAGGTCCTGGACATGACATATTTCTCGAAAATAACAATGCTCATTATATCTGTTCAGAGGTAATGTGGACGTGACGGAATATAATTTTGACATGTTGTTACTTCTGGGACGACATTATCAGAGGTAATGTGGACGCGACAAGTCATTGATGTAGATAGTAGAATTCAGAGATAATATGGACGTGAATTTGTATATTTGTTGATTATCCTTAAACCAACTAGGGCTCAAGAATATGATATCTTTTAAAACAACTAGGTTCCAAAAGATGATATTTGTGATGATATGTTATGGTGGATATTATAGGTTAATCTTTTGAGGATGTACCATAAGATCCGGTTAAGGTTCTGCTGGAGATTTATGAGGACTTATTATTTATGGATTTATTCACGAATAAGTAAATAAAATAATAATTCAAAGATTTGGGGTATGTACAATATTTGTTAGAAAATATAATACACACTTTCAAACATGATATTTCTTGAGGAATTTGTCGTTAATAGGCATCATAACAATTCGACCATCCATCCTGGTCAACTGGTAGGCTCCGTTAGAAAAAAAAATTGCTTACAACATAGGGCCCTTCACACTTTGGCTCGAACTTACCCTTGCTCATGTGCATCATAGTCATAGGACGTCTGATAGTAAGGACTAGCTCGCCTTTTTGAAATGTTTGTGCTCTGACTTTATGGTTGAAAAGCTTTCAAAATATGGGCTTGATATAGCTTAATGTGTTGTTGAGCTAGTAGCCGCTTCTCATCAAGCGCTTCAAGCTCTTGAAGTCGAAGATGGTCATTGTTTTCTACTATGAGTTCGTTGGCGATAGCTATCCTCAGAGATGGAATTTGAATTTCTAATGGTAAGACAGTTTTGTATCCGTATACCAGAGAGAAGGGTGTACAACCAGTTGGAGTACATACGGTGGTACAGTACGCCCATAGATATTCTCTAAGCTTTTTGCTCCAATTTTGTTTATTGGTAGAAATTAACTTCTTGAGAAGCTTGATGATTGTTTTGTTAAAAGCTTCTGCTAGACCGTTGGCTACGGGATTATAAGCTGTAGAAGCGACATTGTTGATCTGATTGTCATCACATAATCGAATAAATGTTTGACTAACGAACTGAGGTCCGTTGTCATGGATGATCCATCGAGGAATGCCGAATCGATAGATCATATGATGCTTGATGAAGCTGATGACACTGCTTGTCTTGACTTATGCTAAGGGTATAGCTTCTGCCCATTTTGAGAAGTAATCGATTATAGCTAAGATAAACCGATGTCCTCGACATGATAGAGGATTGATAAGACCAATAACATCCATACCCAGGCTTCAAAAGTCCAAGATGTTGTAGTAGGATATAAGAATTCGAGCGGTTGGTGGATGAAATCCGCATGAATTTGACATACTCGGCATTTCCTTGCATATTCGATTGGGTCTGCTACTATGGTGGGCCAATAATATCCCATACATCAGATCCGATCCTGTAGCTTAGGACTAGGCTGATGTGCACCGCAGACACCATCATGAGCTTCATGAAATATCTGTTTTGCTTCATCGCCCGCAAGTCAACGTCGGAGCATACCGTCAAATGATCGTCGGTAGAGTGTTTTGGAGGAGTGATTGTATTAGAATCGAAGCGACCAACGACGGACTATCGTTGCTTCTTTAGGGTCTTCCGGTAAGACGTCATGCACCGCAAAGTCGATGAAGGGAGTTCTTCAATCCTTGCTAGTAGTGCAAATCTCTACCACATTGCTGAATTCGATATTTAAATTATTCTCAACACAGAATAATTCTCGGTTAGCGATGAGATTAATTATTTCCTTTACAGGAACTGCTAACGCAGCTGCTATATTTGCGAGCACATCAGCTTCTGTATTGCTTGCTCGGCGTACATGCTCAATGAAGAAGCCTTTGAATGACATAGCCAATTTAATCGCTACTTCTTAATAGCCAATTTAATTCTTGATACGTACCTCTAACCTGGTTGACAATCAATTTAGAGTCTCCGTGTACTTCAAGATAGTCAATATCCAGCTGTTTAGCTAACTGGAGACCGATGAGTAAAGCATTGTACTCAGCAATATTATTAGAATATGGTTCATCTAGAGAATAGGCTCTTTGAATAGCTAGTCCTTCTGGGGATACAAGGACAATCCCTACTCCAGCAATGATGATAACGTTGGTTTCAATTCTGGATGCACCATCAAATAATAGACGCCAAACGAGTAGTTCTTCTGAAATTATATTGGTCTCTAAAGTTTCATCCGGATCGTCGTAGAGTTTTGAAGTTTCAGGAATTGGATGTACGGCCAAGAAGTCGGCTAGGGCTTGACCCTTGACAGACTTCTGCGGGACATAGACCATATCATACTGTGCTAATAGTATCGCCCATGTAGCAAGTCTGGAGTTGAGTGTACTAGGCCTTTTCATCAAAACTCATAGAGGATTGACTCTGGAGATGAATAAATGGTCTGGCCCGTGATGTAATGATGCATTTTCTGGACGGTAAACATCAAGGCTAAGCACTCTTTTTCTACCAGACTGTATCGATGTTCAGCACCGATCATTGTGCGACTGGGATAATAAATTTCTTGTTCATGGCCTTCATTGTTCTTCTGGGCTAGGAGGGCACCCAAAGAATGATCCATTGCTCGAACATACATCAGGAAGGGTATTCCTATGATTGGAGGAACCAGGATTGGATGGTTCATCAAGTACCGTTTTATGTCTTCAAATGATTACTGGCATTCATTAGTCCAAACGAAAGACACACCTTTCTTTATCAATTGAGTGAATGGTCTACAGTGTCCAGAGAGATTTGAGATGTATATCCTGATGTACGCAAGTCGTCCCTGGAATCCTCGTAGCTCTTTTAAGTTGCGTGGAGCACGCATCTCTTGAATGGCTTTGACTTTCTCCAGGTCAACGTGTATACCCTTATAGGTAATAATGAATCCAAGAAATTTACCACTAGAGACTTCCAGAAATGACTTGGTGGGATTCATTTTGAGTTGATGCTGACGCATTAGATCGAAGATTGTCCTTAATGGATGTGATCTTCCTTTAGACGACTTTTGATAGCAATATCTTTGACATAGCACTCGACTATTTTCCGTAAGTATTTACGGAAGATGGTACTCATAGCCCGCTGATAGGTGGCACCAACATTCTTGAGACCAAATGGCATGACTGTATAGCAATAGACTCCTAGAGGAGTGCGGAAGGACGTATGCTTTTCATCTTCGGGGTTCTTTCTGATTTGATTATATCCAGAGAACCCATCAATGAAAGATATTTGCTCAAATTTGTAGCTATTGTCGATTATGACATCAGTGATTAGAAGAGGAAACTCGTCCTTGGGGCAAGCTGTATTAAGGTCTCTAAAGTCAATGCAGACTCGGACTTTTTCTATCTTCTTTATAATCGGGACGACATTAGCCACCCAATCAGGATGTTGCTCCTCCCTGAAAAAGCCACAGGCGATGAGCTTCTTGACATCAGCTTCTATGGCATCCATCATATCAGGTCAGAATCATCGTTGTTGTTGTTTGACTGGCCTAGCATTTAGCAAAATGTTGAGGTTATGGGTAGCAATTGAGGATCTAATCCTGGCATATCTTCATAGATCCAAGCGAACACATCAATGTATTCTCTAATGAGCTGGATCAACTCTTGTTTGTCTATTTCAGGGAGACTTTTGCTGATAAAGATTGGCCTTGGAGAAGCTTCGTCTTTGACGTCAAGTTGGATTAGTTTATCTTCAGTGGGTGGTTCACGCTGTTTAAAGCGAAGCTCCTATTGAGTATCTATCCGTTGTACCCAAGGTTCTTCCTCATAAGCCTCGGTAGAGTCGTTATCATCCTTTGAGAATTCAGTTGTCACCATATTGGAAGATAGAGTCACTTGATGGACGTGCCCTATGCTGGTGTCTGAATCCCATGAGGAAGAGTCAGAAGAATTAGACTGTTCTTCATTATCAGACTCAGAAATATCTGGGGTTGTGATAGGCATAGTGTAGCCTAACCCATATTTTGTTTTATCATAATATTGCGAAGACTTTCCTTTTGGGGCGGGTATACGAATAAGAGTTCATCTACCTTCACCACCATTGAGGCCAGATTTGAAATTGTAGCCCAACTTCCGAATGATATTTTGGGATTGTTGACTGTAACAATGTAGTTAAATTCGCACACTATCATCATTTTCAGAGTCGTTACCAAATATAGCCCTTTGATTCAATCCTTTACTAAAGAGGATAGGAAGCTCGTCTTTCTTCCGGAAAGGAATTAGAAAGAATGAGTTTTGTACTGGTTCGAATGATATCTCATCTTGGAGGGGTTGAATTACCCCTAAAGTAAGAGGTTCAAAATTGTCCAAATTTCTAAAAAATGCTGTGTATAATAATTGACATCAATATACTACAAAGGAGACGCTGCTTTATTAATATCCGCTTCAATATTTACAACAGTGTTTTTAACCTTGGCTGATGACTTATCGAGGTTAATAACAAGAGGAGGAGAAGTAGAAGGCTTGTTACGACGTAGGTCGATAACAAGAGGCTCAGAAGAGGTAAGCTCCCCTTGCTCCAGTTTTCAGTAGGAGGAAGCTTAGTAGGATGAGAGAGATTAATGGTCAACATCTGAGAAGACGAGGGGTGAGAAGTGCGTCCCTTGACTGGAATTACCAGGACTGCATCTGGATTGTTCTCTCGATCTTCTTCAGTATCCACAGCCAATACAACCTTCATGTACTCTTCTTCGTATATCTTGGAGTCTGTATAATAGGCCTCGATACCTCAGAAGGGATTGAGATCAGCCACTTCTTCTTGACTTCTCCATTGTCATCAACGTATTTAAAGCATTGATGGAGAGTGGATGGTACAATGTTATGTTCATGCAACCACGGTCTTCCTAACAGCACATTGTAGGAGACGTGATTGTCAATCACATAGAAGGTGACTTTTGTACGGAGATTGTCAATTTGGACTTTTAGGTGGATCTTTCCTAACAGTTCGCTTCTTTCGGAATTGAATCGAGGAATAGTCGCGATCGTCATGGAAAGACTATGGACAGGGATCTTCAGCGCATCCAATAGAGTCTTCGGCATAACGCTAAGTGTGGATCCAGGGTCGACCAGAATACGATCGATATACCCTGTAAAGTAGAGAGGTCGATAATATTGATTATCCTCCAGTAACATGTCACCTTGAGTGAAGGTGATAGTAGGAATCAGTTCTATCATGCTATGGCAATGAGAGCATGCCACAGGTTCTTCATCTGGTTTCTTGAGATGTGCCAGACAAGCGTCGGCTTGTATCAAAGCCTCACTTAATATTTTTCGAGTTTCCTTTGAGAGACGCAGAAGTTCAAAAATCGATAATTTTGTCGGAGTATTGGCTAGTTGAGCCAAGATGTCAAAATTATACGGTTTTTCAAGTCATTGCAATGGAGTTATCTTCTTCAGGTTCTTATCAAAACGAACCTGCTGCTTTCCTTTATCAGCTATTGTCGGTTTAGAAGGACCCGAGTCAGCTGGTGGAGCTGATGTTGTAGGGGCATCAGGAGCAGGAGGAGATGATGCCGGAGGAACATTGGATGCAGGAGGAGCGACTACATTCTTTTGCCCGTCTGGGTAGTCTCTAAGGTAGAGCCTCCCAGACCGGGTACCAGTCATGGCTTCTTCTTCCGGAACAGGTGAGAAAGAAACTATGTTGCAGTCTTTCACTCGTGTCTTGCTTCTGGAAGATTTTTTCTTTTGGAAAGATGACTGATCTGTCCAAAATCCCAGGCTGACATGGGACAGGTTGTCTTGAATATATAGAGAAAGAGGCATCGGAGAACCTTTTTCGTCATTTAAGACATGAGCTTTCTGTAGATCATATCCCATCTTTATCATCAGTTTGCGAGACTGCTGACTATACCGATGGAACTCTGGTTGGTACTTGATCTCCGGCTTTGGTGACACAGTCATCGAAGAAAGAAGCAAAGTTGCCGCTGGAATGGATGTGGTGTTTAGCGGAGGAACACGACCATCCAGTGACGTAGATTCACTTAAAGTCATATGACACGACTTATATTTGGCTGTCTTCTTTGACTTGGTAGAAGAAGTAGATGTCTTCGATTCAAAGTCAGTAATCAAATCAGGGTAGATCCACATGATTTCACCTTTGTCAGTTGATAAAGGTACCAAACCATCACTTCTTGCTGGCGGGAGGTTGAAGATCTCTAAGGTAGCCTTTGGAATAGGGACAACACCGTCTTGTACCAGTTGAGCGGGAAAGTCATCGAACTGTATAAAGACGACATTGGCAGTCACCATCTTCTCGTCTTGCTGAAGAGTGATTACCTTAGCATTGATCAGCTCTTGGATCTTTTCTTTGAGTACATAGCACGCCCTGGTTGGATGCTCTAGGAACCTGTGATACATATAATATTTAGGATTTTCAGTTTTACCTACTTCATCCGGCCGCTTAGCGTTAGACAGTTAAAGTTTGTTGCTTTTGATTAGACAATCGAATATGCTCAAGATGTCGTCTTCATCAAAGGAATACTCCTCTTTGGGACGTGGTGCCCTCTGCGGAGGTGTCATTACTACAGGTGCCGATTGACTCATATTGATGGCCAAGGCTTCTTTACCTTTATGATTGTTTTGACGACCACCACAGTTGGTAGCAGGATGCTCATCTTTGTCGAGATTAGGCATCGGGTGCCTAGCTGCTTGAACTTATCAGTACTGTCTTCAGTTGCCCTGGCACTTACTATGAAGGAGCCCCAATCTTGGAATTGTGTGGGTCCCGTCAATATGCTGAATATAGGTAACAAGTTTGATTTGCAAGTATATATAGTCAATGCATTAGGAGTACCCAAAGGCATTTTAAGTGCTTCTCGACGGAAGCGCTCTATGAAACATTCTGTGGTTTCATTATGCCTTTGTTTGATTTTAGTGAGGGCTGACATGGTCATGTCCTTTGTTCCTTCGTAGAACCGTTCCAGAAACATATGTTTTAATGCTGCAAAGGATGTTATGCAACCATCTGGCAAGCTACGATACTAGTCATAGGCAACACCTGCTAAACATCCGATGAATATTCTAGTGAGTAGAGCATCGTTCTACTGAAGATGATCAGTCATCATCTCGAAGTGGTTGATATAATGACTCGGAGATGTGCTACCGTCAAACAACATTTTGGTCGACGGCTTATATTTGAGTGGGAGCGGAACTTCCTTCCACTCAGCAGGATAAGGTTGTTTGATCGCTAGATTATGCAAACCTTCCATTTGCTTGAAAGCTTCAAACTGATTCCGTAGAAGCTTGACCGCCTCCAAAGGGTCTTCCGATGTTGGAGGAGCGGTAGACTGGTTTGATGGATTAGAAGGCAGAACTGCGTGATAAGTACCACCCCCAGCACCGGAATGACCCGGAGTAACCTAAGCTGGCACAGTAGCATTGAGAGGGGATTGTACCCCCAGACCAATATTGTTAGGTACAGAGACTGCTACGTGTTCTTGGGTTAGAATTGGATTCACAACTGGCGGAACAACATGTTGTGTCATAATCACCGTGTGCATGCTCATAAACATGTCAGCCATGGCTTTTAGGTTGGCCTCCAAAGCAGCAATTCTTTGCTCTTGGCTAGCCAAATTGGAAGCATCTTGCTCTTCGTTGGTGACGTAGAAAAATACTTCTCTAGACACTGAGGATGAGCTGGTGGAAAAGATAGTCCGATCAGAAACGTCGCTATCGGCATCGAAGTGCGATAAATTACTACCCCCAATGATAGGAGTGGGAAGATTCCTTTGGCCGAGAAAACTTCAGTTTCTTGATCGTGTGTTCTGGTAAACGCCTTCATCGGAATCACGGAGTCGATTAAGGTATTGTTGACTGGGAGTACGGGATGAGTTACATCTTGGACGTCTTCCACCCCTAGTACTACGAGAAGTCATGTTAATTGAGGTAAATAGTAATTCATCTTCGTCCACCATGATCAATTCAGGAGCCCGAGTGTAATTCATGTGGTCAAAAATAGATCGTTTGGCTGATTGATAGCAGCACTTGATTACTATCTCATGGTGTTGATTACAGTGATGTTCTTGATGTGGAATTATAGTTGCATGACATGGGCCTGCAGTCTTCCACTTTTGTACAAGACTTTTGCGAAGATCAGTTACATTGATAGAAGAGGAAGAAGAAGAAGAAGAAGAAGAAGAAGAAGGCACATGTTCCCTGATTATATTAGGAATATGGTTTCTATTCCTAAGATTTTGTGTCCCCTGAGTGTACAAAAAAGTACTGAGTTCGAAGGCATAAGTGAGAGGATTCTTGATTTCAGAAGCCTTCACTGAATGTCGACTGGTGGCTGGCGCAGACTGTTTTAGCTTCAAAACTTATGAAGGAAGTTTCGAAAGATTGTCACTTCTTATGCTCCAAAAAATCAAAGCTGTAGAAAATACACCTATTATCATAATTAATACTAAACTATACTAATAGATATAAAACCATATAAAATAAATAAAAAAATAATTTCCAAAAATCAGGGTCCTCACAATCTACCAACCTTAAAAGAATTTTTTTCATCGAAATTAAAATAAGGCTTATTAATGATGAACCGTGCTAGCGTAACTAGGAATAGCTCGAGGGATACGCTAGGTCACTACGGTGTCTCCTAATAACTCAAGTAATAATCAATCCTAAATAATTTGGTTTCGCAACCTCTCTATCGTAAAACTATAGATGGTTATCTCTAGTTGCTCTTCTTGGTACTGCGGTCTTGCAATAATCATATTGAAGGCTTGTCCTCCTAACCATTTTATTATCAAAATTATATAAGTCTTTTTTCACCTAACCAAGTTAAGTGATACCTACCAATCTGTCTAATCCTAACTTTATAATTGACATGATATATTAGAAAATGGGTTGGGTTAGGCTATGTCTAGATTCTTCTTGTAGAGGGTCAATCATTACCCTAAAACTATCACCCTATTCTTGATCGGGTGACTACCGTAAGGGCGTAACCTAGTATGATCATATATTTATTTCTATAACGAGAACGTCTACCCACCTTTGGTCACACAACCCCATCAAACACATGATGCCCTAAATTTTTATAACCTTTGCACGCTAGTTGCAAAAATCCATAGCACTAGATATATATGGCGTATCGTATCTCTAATCCCCTCTTATATATCAAGCAATCAAAATACAACAAACAAACTAACTTACACTATAACTTAAGAATTTCTGATAAATTCTATATAGCATGATCATTCGTCCTCCAAAATAGGAAGGGACGAAAAACAATGATACGAGAAAGCAAAGGAAGAATAGTTGAGAGCAAATACGAAGTTCAAGGACGTAGAAAAATTTCTAAAAGAATTGTCAAGACAGTGTGGATTGAGATTCCTAAGGGTTTAGTCGTATTCGCAGGCCCACTCAGTACAGTAACGTAACCGAAATGGCTAACTCGACCTGCATGGGCCACCAAAAAAATATGTAACGACCCAGTCCCAAAATATGTAGGACTAGGATACGTATACATGCCAGCTACGCATCAAGAGAACTCCATCCCAGCTTGAATACGTATAAGCTGTCTGATTGTTTTTGTCACGACCCGCACCCTGTTTAGGGGCACGAGAACGTGGGTATGTCCAGCCTACGCCGCAGTGTCGGCGGTAGAACGCTGTATAGGTCATCTATAACATCTATCAACTAAAAATATGAATCATATAACCTGTCATCTCCATACGGAGGTATAATATGACATCTCAACTATATAATCTCAATCACAAATCTAAGAAAGATATAGCACGATATAGAATCAGATAAAGGAAGAAACTGAATAAATAGTAGAGTTATCACGACACACAAGTCTAGATGTCAAACACAAATAAATACATATCCTGGATATAAATAAGTCTCAACTAACAATCGGAACAATCCGATACAACATGAAAACTAATACTTCTAAACTATATCTAGGGCACCCTCTACTGTGCAGGATCCTCCTAAACTTGCTGTGTGCCACCCTCGTATGCCTCGTAGAAGGTAGGACAGTCATCTATATCATCTTTAATATTTTGTCAACGTACCCAGTCAGGATGGAACGAGCACATCTCCTCTAACAGTTCAAAATAATTGACAAAACTATAAAGCAGTAAAATAGAGAATGCTATATACGATGAAGGAAAACATGTCTGAGGCAATATAAATTGAAGAGAAATATGTGAGAACATGTAATGGAAAAGAACTACTATAACAAGATAGAGCAATGTAATGGTGGATTGAAAGTATAAACCTGTAATAGACAATGTGTTTTGGAATACCAGTTGGATATGTGATCGGATTGGAATATTCAGTGACTACACTAAGAAAAGCTAGCTCAACCATAAGTGCAATGTATGCTTAGCTAGTAGCCGATGATTACACTATTTGCCGATAGTTCTTGATCACATATGTAACTAGTATTACCCCCGCCCCAACTGATATGATGGATCCAACCATGACACGTTACTAGCCAATGTTAACCAATATTTATCCGATGTTATCCAATACCAACAAGAACAGTATTCGATCAATAATATCCAGTGTTATCCAATACCAACAAGAACAATACTCGATACCATCGCGATGAGTTAAGGTAACATCTCATGACTGAAGATCCAATAACGATACCAATCCGTGTACAATCGTGTCAAGAATCATAAGTAACATTTCTAAATACTTGAATTATAATGGTAATTAAAATAATGAAAACTATCAGAGAATGTACTCGCATGCTGTCCTGAACTATGAATGTGAAAAGAGGTCTAAAATGATGTCACACAACCTAGATATGAGATATACAGGTTAAATTGCATTCAATATGTAATATTTGAAGTCTACAATGCAATCTACATGATTCTAAGTCAATCTAGGTCAAAGTCAACTCTTGGTCAACCTCCAATCAACTTGGTCAAACTTGGGTCAAACTTCTAGTCTGTCAAGTCAATATCTAGGGTTAACTATAGCTATTAGTCAACTTTGGTAAATCTATTTGCTAAGCTATTTCTAGGTCTATCTATAGGTATAGGATATGATACCACAACCATATATATATATATATATATATATATATATATATATATATATATATATATATATATATATATATATATATATATATACACACTTACAACTATATATGCCTATGCACCACAACTTGCTAACTCATTTAATATATATCCTCATACATATTTATATAGCACAATATATACACTCATATATATACATATAGCCTTATACTTAATGCACATACTATCACTCACCATATAGATATTATCTAGACTAGGTACTATCCATTCCCATGTTACTAGACCCCTTTCCTTTATAGTCCTGCCCTACTTGAACACTACGTCCACTCCCTCATTCCTTACTGCAACACACACTGAACACTATCCTTCTCTAACTCACTAACACTCAACCACTATCTCACTAAGGTTCTAAGAACCCAACTGACCTCACTGCAATTGATATGCACATTAATACACTGGCCTAAGGCCAGCACTCATCTGCTACATGCTGCTAAGCAAGCTGCAAGGCAAGCCAAGGCTTGCTGCCCAAATGCTGCTGCAATGAGGGTCAACGCAAGGCCAGGCTAGGCGAATACCTCTGCAGAGCAAGCAAGGCTTGCCACCTCTGCTGCAACTCACAGAATCCCTACTGCCTTCCTTCCCTTAACTCTCCAACACACCTATATAATATGCATATATATATATATATATATATATATATATATATATATATATATATATAACCTTATCACCTATAAAGGTATATATTGACACACACACAAGGCATCCTACCTGGGTATCATACTCACAAGGAGACCCATTCCTTGCACTGCTCTCCCTTCCAAACATACACAGACACACACAAGACTAACATCATTCCTATCCCACACTCCACTTAATACAAACACTTCATTAACACTCTCATTCATACATTGGTACTTGGATTGGTATACCAGGGATATACCACTGATACATGGAATGTATCATCTCATCCTACTGAAACAGGGACTAAACACATAGTTTAGACTTAAAGCCTAAACCAAACTCTGATATCTGAAACCCAATAACTTAAATACTAACCCCTCTATAGCCCAACTCGAACCAAACCATGTGCCCAACTGCCACAAGCCTAATAACTAGTGTCAAACACATGTATAAAGGCACTCTAACATCCCCTAAAACTAACACCATCACTAAACTCTGATACTACTATACTGCTACTAACCTCACCCACAAGTGCCCATTCTAACATTCTAATTTACTCTAACCAATTTACTAAACACAAGTCTTTGATACAATTTGACACCAAACTATCAATACTCACTTCACTGCAGTCCTTGCTGCTGTAACAAGGAAAAAACAAGATCCCTGCTACTAGCACTTGATGCTGCTACTGCTGCATACCTTGTTGTTGAAGAGCAAAGTTGCTGCTGCTACTTTATTGCTTCCTGGTACCTTGGTCTGCAGGGCAAGATAATGCCCTGCTACTGCAAACAAAGCTCAATGCAAAGCTTGCTGCAATGCTCCAAGCCTGCATTGCTGCTGCAAGGATAAGTGCATTGCTGCACTTATTTGGCATACGCCAAGGCCCCTCACATCAATCCTATACCCGATATGTCAAGACCCGCACCCAGTGTAGGGGTAAGAAAAATGGGTACGTCCAGCCTACGGCGCAGTGTCGACGGTAGAACACTTTCTAGGTCATAATCACAACTAAACAAAATATGATATACTCTCCGAACGGAGGACAATACAGAAGGTACAACTCAATCACAATTCTAAGGTAGAAATAGCACGAATAGATAGATATGAAATCTCAAAAGAGAACATACAAACAGAAGAAAATAAGTCTAAGTGTCTAAACGATATAACATCTCAACATCCACAAATAATACAACTCAGATGTCAAATACAAATAACATAATGAAATAAGATAAACTGCCTAGCTATCTAGCCTAAGCAATAGGGGTGATGTCCTCAGCTAGAGCTGGATCCTCCTGTGGGTCCAACTCATAAGTGTCATCTAGGCCTGCTCCGTAATAGGTGGTACAGAAGTCCTTATCATCCTCTGTAATATTTTTAACAGGTCCAGTCAGGACAGGAACGAATACATATCTCTCACGCAGTTTATATCATACAGGAAATATAAAACAAACAATAGAGTAAGATATATGAACTGTAAGAAATGTACATGAAAGATAAGAGAGATATTTGTAAACTGGAATATTTATATGGTAAATAAGAACTGTAAGTGACTAAGTGATTTAGAGCACAAGATGGTTATATAAATAGGTTGGGTTGCACATGAATAAGCTATGGAGTTACACATGAATATCTACTGGGGATAATGATTCACATAACCACTTCTATTCACCCCTATCCCAATCAATACATAAGGATCCATTCAAGTTACGTTATTGCACATGAATAACAACTAATTTACACATGAAGCTCATGTAAACATGAGTGCACATGAATAGTTTATACATGAAGCTCATGTAAGCATAAGAGTACATAAAAGTACATGAAAGTACATGAGTGTATATGAATAAACATGAGTACATGATGCACATGATAAAGTAGATGAACATGAAGTACCCGATGCACCCGCTTGGGGATAACATCTCATAAAAAGATCCATATAGTACTAATCCGTGATAATATCATGACATCATCAAGTAAAGTTATCTAGAGCAAGAATATGAGTCCTAGAAAGTATGAAACGATCAGAGAATGTACTCGCCTGAGATCCTGAACGACTGATGAGAATTGATGTCCGTACAGGAGTAACTGAGTCATATTTAGAGCAACACAGGTTATGATGTGTTCAATATGAAATAACTGAAGTATACAATGAAATCTACATGATTCTAGGTCAATCTAGGTCAAGTCAACCCTTGGTCAACCTTAGTCAACATTCTAGTCAAACTAGGTCCATATTCTATGGTTTGGTCAAATCTAGTCAAACTAGTCCTTTAAAGCTATTGGGTCAAATCTAGGCTCATCTCAAGACTATCACAAAGTAGACTAGGTTACTACATATATATACATATATACATCATATAACATATATCTAAACCCTACACCACTATACAATATATAGTATACACACACACACACACACACACACACACACACACACACACACACACACACACACACACACACACATATTATATATATATATATATATATATATATATATATATATATATATATATATATATATTTTATATATTATATATATATATATATATATTGAAACCCCTACCATTTATTAATCAAGGCTCAAAATGTCGAAGCCTGAAGCGTATACAAGGCACAAAAAGAGGACGCCTATACAAGTATGCCCACAAAAGAAGAAAAAAGGGGGGAGCGCGACACACACGGTCAGATGGGGCTAAGGAGCGGAGACCAGAATGCGCTCTGGCAGTGAGGGCACCGGGTACTCCGTTTGCGACATTGGCGGTAGACTTCCCGAATTAGCTGGTCTGCGGGGAAAATGTGACCTTCGTATCTCGCTTTATTACGATTCTTCCAACTCACCCACGTGGCGGCCGCTGCGACGATCTGGTGCCCGTGGGAGGCGCTGCCCCAACCGTCCGCTAGATCGTGGAAGCGTTCGCCACTCGGAACAATACTAAATCGCTGGTTAAGGGTCCTCCAGATGCCTCTAGGCAGGATTCCCTGACAAAAGATGTGGTCAATAGTTTCCATCTGGTGTTCAGGACAGCAATTGCAGGCTGATGCTAAGCTGATCCCAATGGTGTTGAGGATATCGTCAGTTGGCAATTTCTTTCTAATGACAAATATTTTTTTTAATGACAAATATATATATATATATATATATATATATATATATATATATATATATATATATATATATATATATGTACCAGCTCTGAGACCCCCCCCCCTTGGCGATTCTTGCTCCAGCCGGTCTCCGGTATGCTCCCTCGGCCGCCCGGGCGGTCAGGCCCGCCCGCCGACCCGCCTGGCCTCCCCTCCCTCCCCCCCCCCGTTCCTTCCCCCCCGCCCCGTTCCACCCCCCTCCCTCGTTCCACCCCCCTCCCCCGTTCCTCCCTCGGCGGCCGAATGCCGGAGGTGCTCGCGCCCTCCCGGCCTAATCGCTCCGCTCGGCGTCTCCTCTGGAAGGCTCAGGCCTCCAAGGCCCACGACGCGCATCCCTACCTACCCTGCCGCCGCCCGTCGCTCCTCTCTTAGTCCGCCGCCGCCCTGATCGACCTCCCGTCATCCTTTCTTCCCTCCCTCCTCGGTGCCCCCCCGCCGGTGCCCCCGGTCGGGGATCCGCCCCCCCTCCGTCTCTGCGAGCTCCCCTTTCCACTTCTTCCTCCGGGCTTGCTTCGCCTCCCTCGGTCGTTGCCGTTGGCGGAGCGGAGACCCGCTTCCCGCAGATGTCCTCGGGTCCCGAGCCGGCGCGAGCTGTCCAGGCTTCCCCCCGGTCTCCGTGCTATACGGGAACGGGAATCCAGGCACTCTCCCGTGCCCCGAGGTCGCAGCTGGCATGGCGTGCTCCAGTTGCTTACCTACTGCCTCAGTTTTTGTGCCTTCTTGGTCCAAAGGGGCCCTCTCTACGCAGGAGGCAGCTGGCTCTCAACCTTACTCCAATGCGGCTACACGTACAGGAGGCAGCATATTTTGTGCTACTTCGGTTTTCGTGCATGCTTGGCCCCTGGGGCTCCACTCTACGCTAGGGGCAGCTGGCGTAAAGCCTCCCTTCCACGCGGCTACGCTTTCAGGGGGTAGCGTATTCTGCGCTGTTAGCCCGGTGGGTTCGAGCGCGGGCCACCACGTTGTGGTTAAGCCCGCTAACTCTGTTGAGAGATTAAACTCTCTTGAGGGCTCCCACGGTGTGGGCCAGCCCTCGTTCTTTCTTGCGGGCTTTAGTGTGCCCGGAGGCACCCACGGCGTGGGCCAGCCCGATCCCGCGGTTGCGGGTTGCGTTGTTCGTACTCTATGGGGCCCCCACGGTGTGGGCCAGCCCCCACCCTTTATTGCGGTCTTCCGTGAGCAAGTTAGCACCCACCTTGTGGGGACTGTCCCCTCCCTCTACGTCGGTCAACCCTGCGTCAGGACCCCTAACCTCCTTTGCAGGCGGGCATGCTGCGGGTGGGCCCGACACCTCGACCGCCCCCGCCACCAGCAGCTCCCCCGCTATTCCTGTCTCCCTCCCCCCATCCCCTCACCGGTCGGACCGGCTCAACCCCGTGCCCCTTCCTACGATGATGCCTTGCGCCCTGACCGCGGGAAGGTCCCCCTCCACCCGTGGAGATCGTTCTTCCTGATATTATTTTCGCTCCCCCTAACGACGGATACCCAATCCGCGT
Source organism: Iris pallida (assembly GCA_029216955.1). Taxonomy (NCBI): domain Eukaryota; kingdom Viridiplantae; phylum Streptophyta; class Magnoliopsida; order Asparagales; family Iridaceae; genus Iris; species Iris pallida. Next base: position 8,412,515 of record JANAVB010012600.1, read on the forward strand.
CCCCTTCTCCAACGCAGATATTTCTACTCTATCCTCCACCTTCCTCAAGACTTTCGTCCTAAAGTTCACCTTCGGCTGCCCGAAGATAGCTAGGATGAAGGAGGCGATCGCAGCTTGGGGTCTCTCGGACGCCTACTGGATCGCCCCTCTCGACCCCAAGCACATGTTCCTGCACATGTCCTCCGAACAGGACTGCATCATGGTTTGGGCCAAGGGCCACACCAAAATCGACTCACAAACCGCCAAAATAGTCAAATGGTCACCAAAATTCAACACCGGTGTAGATTCCTCCATCATATCCACATGGGTCACCCTTCCCAACCTTCCCCTGGTGTGCTTCCCCACCGCTGCTCTTAAGCGCATTACCAGTTCCTTCGGGTCCCTGGTTGCCATCGCGGAAGAAACACGTAACCTTTCAAAATGAAACTATACGAAGATCTGTGTTGAGCTCGATCTCGCTAACGAACCCCCCAAAATGATTGAGATTGAGCTTGGAGATCAGACGATCAGACAAACGCTGGTGTACGACAACAACATTATTTATTGCCAACATTATCAGATGAGCGATCACTCCTTGCAGCGTTGTTTCCGGGCTAATCCAGATCTCAAGAAGCCAGGACCCCGCGTCCCCCGTGACCCGATCGCGTCCACCTTCTACCGCATTTTAGAACCTGACTTGCCCCCCAACCCCTCACCCCGGAACTCAGAAACCCACCCTCAGCAAAGCTCGAAATCCCTCACCTCGTCCAACTCCGACATCGTTTCCTTCAGTCCCCCCTCCATCACCCTCGCTAACTCCTTTTCCATACTTGACATCGACAACTCCCCCGAGAGCCCTTGCGAGCACACCTACGATCACGCCAACCCCGAATCAGACAACATCTCCCAGGTAGAGTCAGACGTCCCTCACGTTGCCGCATTCACTTCCAGAAGCCCACCTACCCTCCCCCACCACCACCCCCTTTGCAACGACATTGCTCCCCTTCAGATCTCCTCCATCACCTCCCTCAAGCCCTTGGGCACCAGCTCCACCCCCCTTCTCTCCTACTGGCCACCCACGAGAGCAGCTCGTGGTAGCCCACAACCCTTGTCATATTGTCGCAGGGCAAGATTTGTTCAATGCTGATCTGAAACTCTCACCAGTCTTCAACGTCGCCCCCCTCGACCCTTGCTCCCCTCTGACTGGCAGGTTCTGGCAAGCCAAGGAAGCTGGTTTCCTTGATCGCAACAACCCTCTGTGCGCGCTTGGCGACGTCGAGGTCGTGAGCTACTCCTCAGGGGTCGTCGATCGTCCTAAGTCAGAGGCCAGTGACGACCATATATCTTCCACCAAGAAATCTTCCTCGAAAAAGAAAAAGAAAAACAACAAAAAGAATCAGCAAGCGACGATGACCACACGGTCGGCAGCCAAGCTCAACCACCTCACCCACTCCCTCCAATCCAATGTTTAATATCCTCTCGTGGAACGTGAGAGGCATAACAAACAAACCGACGATGAACAGAATCCTCAGCCTTAAGAAAATTCACAAAATCGACATCCTAGTGATCATCGAACCCAAAATCCTAAAGAAACGGAACACCGGCATCAAACTTCAGCTTGGATTCGCGACCGCGCTGGTTGGCAGTAACGACATCTGGATTTTCGTCGGTGCTGGCATCAAATCAGGCATAGTCCAGGACTCTCGCCAAGCACTCTCCTTCTGGGTGGAACACCCTCAACTTTGGAACAGAACCTTAATCTCCGTCGTTCAAGGTAGCTGTGACTTCCATGAGCAAAAACTTCTCTGGAACGACCTGCTCGACACTCATCACTCCCTCCAGAACCTTCCGTGGATGTGCCTAGGCGACTTCAACATCATCTCTTGTAGCGCTGACAAGTCTGGCGGGCGCCCACCCCCTCTTCCGGCCACGGACGACTTCAACAATTTCACCTTCAACGCTTTGCTCACCTTCCTTTCTCCGGCAACGCTTTCACCTAGTGCAACTTGCAAGAAGGCTCCTGGCGTCAATACTCCCGCCTCGACTGTGCCCTCATCAACAGTCACTGGGCGGACATGGGACTCATCTCTAGCCTAACCCACCTCAACACCACTGAATCCGATCACTCACCCCTTCTCATCGAGATCAGCAGCAGCTCCCACCACATCAAGAAACCTTTTCAATTCCTTAATTTCTGGAGACATCATCCTCGTTTCAAATCCGAGGTGGGTTCAGCATGATTCTCAGTTAACGATGCTGACCCGCTGTATAGAGTTGCGGCAAGACTAAGAGCCACGAGCAAGGCCCTCTCTAGATAGAGTAAGGCTGCTTTCGGCAACATCTTTCAGGAGATCAAAAATGCGGAGGATGACGTTACCCGTTCGGAGATCGCTTACGTTGCCAACAGGTCCCCCGAAGCGCGGACAGCGTTCAACCTCACCATAGCTATTCTCAAGTCCAGGCTTAAAGTTGAAACGGAATTCTGGAAGCAAAATAGGACAACGAAGGGGACCGCAACTCCAGCTTCTTTCACGCCTGCGTCAAAGGCCGCAGACAACAACTCAACCTTCATCGCATCTCCGACGACAACGGCAACCAGCTGACTGATCGACGATTGATCCAAGAGACCGCGGCCAACTTCTTCTCCAATCTCTTCACCAAAGAGACGGTCGCCTTGGACGAGGGAGTGATGGCGGAGATCCCTTGCATCATCACCGAGCTCAAGAACGAACAGCTCCTCTCCCTCCCTTCCGCCGCGGAGGTGCAGTCCGCGGTATGGGATCTTGGCGAGCACAGCGCTCCAGGTCCCGACGGCTTCAGCGGAGTTTTCTACCGTCAATGCTGGGACATCATCGGGCCGGACTTCCTCGAGGCTTCGGTTGCCTTCTTTCAAGGAGCTCGATACCCAAAATCCTTATCCAGGGCTAACCTCATTCTTATCCCCAAAAAAGATAACCCAGAAACCTTTAAAGACTTCCGCCCCATAAGTCTATGCAATTTTGCCAACAAAATCATTACAAAAATCATCGCTAACCGGATGTCGGATCTCCTGCCCAAGATCATATTCGAGGAGCAGAGCGGTTTTGTGACCGGGCGTAACATTGTGGACAACATTTTGCTCGCTCAAGAGATGGTCACTTACATAAAATTCCCGGCTAGAGGGGGGAACATCGCCATTAAGCTGGACATGGAGAAAGCCTACGACCGCCTCGACTGGCAATTCATGATCTGGGTCTTCAGGACGTTTGGCTTTTCTGAACCATGGATCGACATCATCTTCAGGTCCATCAGCATTCCTGGTTCTCTACCGTTATCAACGGCTAGGCCAATGGCTTCTTCCACACTAGCCGCGGCGTCAGACAGGGGGATCCTCTTTCTGCCACTATCTTTATCATCACTGTTGAGGCCCTCAGTAGAAACCTTAAGAACATGCCCAATATCCCAAGGTTCCACCATTTCTATACCACCACCGGCTGCCCCATTATCACCCATATTGCGTACGCTGACGATGTGCTCATTTTTTCCTCCGGCGACATCGGATCTATCGAGGTGTTCCTTCAAACGCTGAACAGGTATACCAGATGCTCCGGTCAAAGAATCAACAACAACAAGAGCGTCATCTACACCCATCACAATTCGGATAGGTCCCACTCTGCGACGCTCTCCAACTTGACTTCCTTTGCCATAGCATACCCCCCTTTCACCTACTTAGGGTGCCCATTAGTCTACGGCAAAGCCAACTTGGGAATCTTCGAGTACATGGTCAGCGCCATCAGAAAAAGGATCGAGGGCTGGCACAATGCGACCCTCTCGCCTGGAGGCAAGCGGTTACTTATTAAGCACGTACTTTCCTCCATTCCGATCTACACCCTCGCGGTATGCAACCCCCCAAAGAAGGTTCTCGTCTCGCTCGAATCCCTCTTCGCCAGCTTCTTCTGGGGTCACAACAACGGAAAGGACAAGCACCACTGGGCTAGCTGGACCACAATGGCTAATCCCACCTCCGAGGGCGGTCTGGGATTCTCTAGATTGGAACACATCGTAGACACATGCTCCATGAAGTTATGGTGGAAGCTGCGCACGGATAATTCAATTTGGACTCGCTTCATGTGAGCGAGATACTACAGATATTCACACCCTGGAACGGCCTTAGTCAACAACCGTTCATCGGCATCCTGGAGACGCATTATCCGTGGCCGCCAGCTTGCAGACCCTCTTATCCACATCCAGCTGGGAAACGGCCTCGCATCGATGAGCCACGACCGTTGGCTGTGTGGACGTCTCTGGCACCCCCCTAATCCCCTCCGCGGGAAGGCAAGATTCGCGAGATTTGGGATCCTCCGTCCGGATGGATCTGGGACCGAGTCAGGAACAGGCTCGGTCCAGCGGTCGCCGCCCGCCTCGCCGCTGCGAATCTCCGCCTCTCCGACACCCCGGACATCTCGCGATGGTCCCCTAACCCGGACGGCCAGTTCTTCATGTCCTCCGCCAGGTCTGTCGTCCGCGACATCGGGACTCCGTCCCCCCTCATCGCTCCTTTCTGGCACGCGTGTATCCCTATCAAATGGTCCATCCTTATCTGGCAAGCCCACTTCCGGAAACTCCCAACTGACGACGCCATCACCGCGTTTGGCTACAGCCTAGCCTCGAGGTGCCATTGCTGCACTTCCCCTCAAGCCGAATCTGCAGATCACATCCTCACCGCCTGCAAACTGGCCACGAACATCTGGGCGAGTCTCAACACCAAGTTTAGGAAGGCCCTCCTCCTTAGGGGCTTCAACGATCTCCTGTCCAGTTGGGGCATCTCCCACGGACATCAGATCGTCGTAGCCGCGGGCATTTGGGTCCTGTGGAAAAACAGGAACAAGTTCCGTTACGAGGGCCGTCAACTTCCACCTACACAACTGTACAGGGAAATTATCAGACAAATCTTTAAGATCCGGAGGTGCTGCTCGCACTCCTCGCCCAACTTCTGGGAGACCCTAGATTAGTCTCAGTCTTCTTGTTTCTTTTTGTCAGCTTGCCTAGTCGCTTCTTTTCTTTTGGCAGCGCTTGCCGTCCCTCTTGTATAGGTTTTAACATTTTGCGCCTGATACATCAATAAAATTTGCCTTCTCTTAATATATATATATATATATATATATATATATATATATATATATATATATATATATATATATATATATATAGGCCAACCTATAAAACTATATAGGCATATAGGAATATCTAAAACTCATATAACATATGTCGATACATATATCTATATTCCAATACTCATATATATATATATATATATATATATATATATATATATATATATATATATATATATATATATATATATATCTTACATCCCTACTTACCTACTATCTAGGATTACTTTAGCCAATTTATCCTTTATATATCCATAGATGTATCCAATGCATGTCACGTATACCATTATCTTTATCTATCCATAACATATACCAATATGTCCCTTACCCATATTTAACATTTACCCTTTACCTATATTATATACCTATATATCAATATACTATTCTATTCCATTACCTATCAAAATTGCCCTAAGATATCATATGCTTACCATACCCTACGAATCATACACACATGGACTCACTCATCCTACTCTTGGCACTTGACATCTTGATATTATCTATTACCTAGTTCTAATACCCAATATTTTAGTAACTTGACAAATACCTTATCCTCCTAGATACTTATCCAACTAACTCTAATACTAATACTTGATACCAAATAGGATACCTTACTCAAGTCCCAAACTCACTTATCCTTACTCATGATACTCGAGTGTCATTATACCAATATTCTCATGGTACCTAAGTATCACACTAGTATCTTATCCAAAACTTTAATATTTTGACACATCACTTATCTATATTTTGTTCACTTGATAACCATTTGTATCAACATTAACACACACTAACTAACACATATTACCTAACAATAATATATATATATATATATATATATATTATCATATATATACTCGACAACCTATGATACCTACATTCACTTAATATCTGTACGACATAGGCTCGTAGATTACACAAAATGCCTATATCGTATAGTCACTTTTCTACTTAAAATTAATACTGTACCAATTAGGCCTTCACTAAATTCTTGGATAAAGTATGTCGTAGCCCTTCGTGTTAGCTTTTCAAAACTTCAAACGGATCACATTTTCGTGTCCGAAAGCTCCCGAAATTGCAAAAATACCGAAACGCATTCGTCTTTCATACAGCTGACACTCAAAACAGTTTTATATAGAGTTGTAGAACGACTTTGGCATATTAATATATATATTTGGAAATTTAACTTCGATACGGTTCTTTTAAAAAAAACGAGAGATTAATCGGAGTTCTCAGCTAAAAGTTATGGCATTTCAAAGTTGTTATTGCTACTAAAAACGTGAAGAAATATTATGACGAATTTTGGTTGTTTTGGGACAAAAGAAACACATGTATATACCCAAATCTAACCATGAGTATCATAAGATACCATGATACAACACCATGGATCCTATTGAGGACACAAACGTCCAATCTCGACTCAAAAAGGACACAAAAGTTTCTTTAGGGACACGTATCGAACACTTGGTGGTCACAAATTCGATTTCTCCCAATTTGTATCAAAATAAAATGGAAAAAATCCTTCAAATAGGAATAGGAGAGCCTCAACTCCTCTCTAATGGTATCCTAATGCAAATGGGGTCCTAAATGAATATAGTTACACTAACGAAATAAAATTGAAGGGTTTAGAGAGCTCATACCAAAAGAGAGATGGATTTCCCATGTAAAATTCCTAGATCTAGATCTCCACCAAGCTTCAAGGCTCCAAATCCTTCCAATCCCTTCTTAGCTAGCCAATAGAGGCTTCTCCTCTCCAAGGGGGAGAGAATGAAACGAATTTGGCTCAATTTGGAGAAAATTTGGGAGTAGGAGCAATTTAGGAAAAAAAGCTCCTAAATTGGGGCTTGAAATGAAAATGGAAAGAGGAAGAAAATGAAGTGGGGCTTTATAAAAATGTGGGCTGCCATATGATGTTAGGATTAGGGTTTTGGGCACGGGAAAAGGTCCACTACACCCCTCTCTTTAGTCATGACAAGTTAGGGATTAAACCTCTCTTCCTAATTAGAAGAATTAGTTAAGCCTTCTAACTAATTCTTCTAATCTAGCTAGAGACTAACTAAAGTTCAATTAGGCTAGTCCTAATCATCTTGTTGGGTGGTCATGATAAGTAGGTTTGAAGCTAAATATCTACTTAGCCATAATATCTAGATATTACTAACCTTGTCATCTAGTTTGAAGTTACTAATGAAATATCTAGGCTCATGATTAACATCTAGATTAGGGCAATTCTAGGTTAATGCCTAATATTTCAATTAGCACATTATTAATTAATCAAAATTCAAATTAATTCAAATATCACAAATGACCAAAATATCCTTAGACTAAAAGTGGTAATTAGCTAATCTAATCACATGGTTAGGTCTCCATGGTCATGGTAAGTCTCTAGGCTAAGTAGCTCTAAGGTTACACTAGCAAAAGGCCAAAATCATAATACATCTAACTAAATGGTATAAAATAATCTAAATTCACCAATAAATTATTAACATGATCAATTTACAAAAGTTTCAAAATTACCCTTGTTTTAGAAAAGTGGTGGTTACAAGTCTTCCCCCTAGAAAATTTCGTCCTCAAAATTTAGGTTGGTCGTACTCCTCTTAGGGTCACGTCCCCAACAATCATGGTCTCAAAAAACTCTATCTAAATTATTCAATTTGAAGGAATAACCTACGGGGTCATGGTATACAATATCAATCTTGGGTCTCATCTAGCTATACTAGTCACACAAAGCACTAGACAGTCACAAGGTATCAAATCATACAGGCAATAGTAGGGTGCATCATGTAACGCCCCAATCCCAAAATAGAAGGACTAGAAACGTATCATGCCAGCTGTATACATACGAGTAAATGAAAGGCTCGTATGTATACATAAGCTGTAAAATATAGAAAGCCAAGACACTAAATCTCATCCACGAAGATAAATAATGATATAAAAGCAACTTTGAGTTTGTCATTTATACAATCGTTGGGCGGAGACAAATCCACCACCAACTAATTTAAATAGGGAAGAAATAAACAAAGAAAGTGATTTGGTCGAGCGAAGGGGATGACGATCCAAAAGCAACATCTCGACGGAATAGAGCGCAAGTCATAGCCTTAGCTAGAGCACCTGCAGGAAGTCACAAAACACACATGGAGAAATCACCAGGTCCTCAGAGGGACGTAACAAGACACATAATATCATGCCATAAACTGAATATAAATAGCTCAATAGAAAGTACATAAACCTAAATAGATAAGGTCCCTAACCATTCTATGTGAAACCATGCACTTTTGGAGACAAAGTTCTACGCAGGGGCTGTATGATAAGCCACACAAATAAAAGAGGATTGGTAGCACGTAGCGCTCATACGAGACACTATCTGCCCTGGGCCGCAAGTAGTGCTCATCTGAGTCACTATCAGCCCGAAATGTGCATAAAAATAAAATGTAGCCCCTACGCTAATAGCTGTCTCCTCCCTCCCCATGACACTATACATGCGTCATCTCTACGACACACAACATGAATCGTTTCCACGACACTGTTTTAGTCTTAATAACTGTGAGGTCTTCTATACAAATCTATTAGCAGTTATATCCTAACACACGCCTGCACACACCAATGATCAGTCAGCACGCAAGTCCGTATCTATCTGCAACTCGCGGCTTCGTGGTACATAAGTGTCGAGGCCAATGAATGCAACACACACAAAGGGTGGTCCCTTAACTCTAGGCCAAAATGCAAAAAGAAAACTAAAGTATAGTAATTTGCATCTACATACAGTTTTGAAAGAACAATTTTATATTTGCTAGAAATAAGTAAAAACATGCATGATATTGAGCAATTAAATAAACAATAAAGGCAAGGTATCTTGTCTGGTGTGACGTCTGATGTGGTGCGATGATCCGACAAGTTTCGAATAGTCCCATAGCCGTGGTCGATGTGGAAGGTCCGAATTTATGAGGAAATGGAAAATAAGTTACGATCAAGATTGACGTTAAACGAGTATTTGTTTGACAAAGTACTCGGACTATATATATATATATATATATATATATATATATATATACAAAAATATAAAATAACTACAAAACTAAATTTAGTCACAACAACTTTTGGTCAGGCTATATTTGAAAACACCATAAAGTAATATGTTATGCTTTAGGCTAAACTCAAATTTGAAATCAATAGGCAAAAAAAAATAGTACCTATCAATAAATATTTAAGTAACAGTAATGATACTATTAGCAATGATAATTGTGGTAAAAATAATTAGGAAGAAACATACAGAATGCATCCATAAATTAATAAATAAAAATATAACCAATCAATCGAAATAATAAAAAGAAAGAGGACAAAACATACTATTACAGCTATACTGTTGTTCTTTTCTTTAATAGTAGAAAGTAGTGTGAGAGAATCAGAGAAATGGGGGTGAGGAAAAGAAGAGGTTGAGAGAGGAGGAAGAGGGTGAGCGAGCGAGAGAGGGAGCAAGGGGCAAGAGGGGCTTACAGTGGGAGGCGCACGGCACGACGACCGCTAGTGGTCGCGGCAGACGCGGGGCGCCCAGCGGTCGTGCTCGGCCAAAGGATGTCGACGGTGCTCAGCCGGTGTGGCAGAGGTTACCACGCGAGGGCGGTGCCGAGGAGCACACGTGCGGCGATGGCGGCGTACACGCACGGAGGTGCTGCCTTGGCAGCTGGCGGCGTGGCTGGACCCGCGGTGGCGACACCGTGAGGGCTCGACGGACGCCAGAATCGGGAGAGGCGGCACGAAGGTAGATGGCCACGCGGGACACGACAAATAGAGGAGGTAAGGGTTCTTATTCCTATTGATTGTGGTGGTGGTATCGGGGCAAGGCTGTTGCGGCCGGGTCTAGGTTAGGGTTGTGTCATGTCGGGAATTGTCGGACACGATGAGGATGGTGGTTGTGGGTGGTGTTGCCATTGGTGTTGGCTGGACGGGAAGTCGGAAAGGAGGGGTGATGGTGGTGTTTCTCTCTGGTGGCAGGGGTGATGTAGACGATAGTGTGGTGAGGGTGGTCGTCGGGTTAGGCAAGGCGGAGCAGAAGTGGCAGTGGTTCTGGTGGTGGACGCAACAGATATGGGTGGCGGAGGTGAAGTCGAAGATAGGGGCGCTGGGATCCAGCGGAGATGCCAAGGCGTTTGGGGTCTACGGTTGCTGGTGGCTGTGGATGTCGGGTCGGGGTGGTCAGCAAGGAGTGTTATTCCCGAGGCATAATTTTTGATAGAAAATAGAGAAACGAAACAGTTGTCTCAATAGCAACAACGTTTCGTAGCAATACTTCAAAGAAGGTGCACTACAGAGATCCTTGGAGGATTCTGAGTAACGAAAATCTAAAAAGATTTCGTTACAACCGCAAACGAAAGTAGGGCTTCTTTTAGGATGGTACAAATCGAGTTGCTAGCAGTAGCAGTGACGAAAGCCCACAAGAAGTATCTGATTAGACCAGAGAAGAATAGAAGGAAAGGAGAAAGAGAAAGGCTGCTTTGTTGGGGTGATAAGATCACCGTCGCTCAAAGCAAGATTCGCCTATATACAATCCGCTTCCAGGAACCAGAAAGTTCTAGAAAACTTCTGGAACGCTCGTCAGTCAATATTTGAGACTTGAACGGGCTTCCTGGACTTTACAGACTCCTTTAACTCTCTTCTTGGTGCCTCTTTCAAAGGAGACCAATGGGCTCTATTTATAGAGTGGAGTGAGACTTCACCTCTACTCCTATCCGATGTGGGACTAAATTATCAATACTCAAAAAATAGAGTTTGATATTTTAGATCATCCCACAATCAGCATAGAAGTGTGTCAGTCCACGCCTACCCCCCGAACACTCCCGTGCATGCACGAGACATCCTGGAGTCCGTGTCCGAGTCCGAGTCCGCACAACAAAAATCAACTTACATCTTTATTGGAATTAATCCTTTTCCTTCTAGGAAAATACTCCCACATGACACAAACTTGTGCCCCACCACACCTCATGTGCATACGTCAACACAAGCAATACATTATATTGAGATACTCACCATTTGGTGTAGCCGATGTGGGACTATCTTTCCTACTCCAAAGGCAAAACCACCAACAATCCCCCACATATCTCAATATATGGGTTGAGCGTTCCCCACAGTGACTGCCTATCATACATTAGGAGAGATGTCGCTACGACTTGAATCTTCCCGCATAGGTTAAATAACGGCATGATACAGGAATGGACTAAGCCTTGAATTCTGTACCATAACTGTAATTCTTCCTATCACATAATGACATCAACTGTGCTTCTGGCTGCACATTAAAGGCCTTGTGCCAGCCTGGTTTCAGTGTATAATTTTTGGGCGTCATACAAGTTTACCCTCAAGAGACGGCATGATATCTCTGTCCATACACTATAGGTGAGTTCTTTATAAAGAGTCATGGCATAAAGCATTGCGCTTCTTTGTGGTACTACGTCGCTATGACATGACTTAAAGTCGAGGCTTTACCCCACCTGGGTACCTCATCGTAGTGTCATACTACTGTAGCATGAGGTCACAAGCCTCTTTGTAGTGCCAAACAACCCAGCATGAAGCCTTGCGCTTCCGTGCGGTGTTACACCGCTATGATACGGCTTGCGAAGCCGAGGCTTTACCCTACCTGGTAACTCTTCGTGGTGTCATGTCACTGTAACATAAGGACATCGTCCTCTTTGTAGTACTGTCTACCTCTCTTTATTACGATTATGCAACATTAGGCTACCTGCCTATATGCGGTGCTATGCCGCTGTGACTTGGCTTGCAAAGCCGAGGTATTGCCCCTACCTGGGAACCTCATGGTGAAGTCACCTCACTGTAGCATGGAGTTATAACAACCCTTTGTAGTATTGCGTTACCGTGCTTCCTGTAAAGCACAACAGACATTTACTTTGTCTGAGAATTCATTAAGGCATTAAGCCACCATTTCCACAGAATCCGTTCTCAGTAGAGAACATATAGTAGACATCAGTGGTTATGGGTCTGTAATCCTTTCAAGTTCTGAAGAACAAGTGCCCACTGTTACCTAATATTATTCCAGTCAATGGTCTTCCCTTGAACCGAAAGTTAAATGTCTAGTAGATTTCTCTTTGAACTAATAACATAAAACTTTATGGTAGGATTACAAAGACATACTATCAGAATGCCTTCAAGCCCATCTTCCCTGTTGTGTCTTCGACCAGCTGGCACTTGAGGCCCTTCGTGAACGGATCCACCAGGTTCTCCTGACTCCGAACATCTATCACTGCAATGACACCTCTCTTGATGAGATCGTTCACTGTCCTGTGCTTTAACTGCACAGTTCTCTTCTTTCCGTTGAAGATATCATTTGATGCTACCGCCGCAGTCGCCTGATTGTCGTAGTATATCAGAATTGCCGGTATCTGTGCCCCAACCACTGGAAGATCACACATGAGCTTCCGAAGCCACTCTGCTTCATCCGCTGTGGTATCAAGTGCAAAGAACTCAGATTCCATAGATGACCGCGAGAGCATAGTCTGCTTCTTCGACTTCCACGATATAGCAGCTCCACACATTGTGAAAATAAATCCACCTGTGGACCTCTCGCTCTTCAAATCTGAGCACCAGCTAGCATTACTGAAGCCTTCTACTACCGACGGCTCTCCGCTGAAGTACAGTACATATGTCTGAGTCTTCTTGTGATATCTCATAACCCGCTTCACAGCTTTCCAGTGCTCAACACCTGGATTGCTAGTGAATCGACTCAGCATTCCTACAGCGAAAGCTATGCCAGGCCTATTGGCAGTAGTAACGTACATCAAACTTCCAATGACGCTAGCGTACTCTAACTACCTGACGCTTTCCTTCGAGTTTGGCTCCAGCTTCTGATCACCCCGGTACAACGTATCAATTAAAGGAAGATTATGATACCCGTATCGAGTGAGCATCTTCTTAATGTAATGAGATTGTGACAGCGTTAATCCAGCGTCTGTCCGGGTGATCTTGAGTCCCAAGATAACATCAGCATCCCCCAAGTCCTTCATACTGAACTTCGTCGAGAGGAACTTCTTTGTCTCCGTGACAAAGCTTATATCCGTACCTAGGATTAGCATGTCGTCCACGTATAGACAAACGATGACTCCTCTTTCGTTAGCAAATTTCGTATAGACACACTTATCTGTTTCACTGACACTGTAGCCATTTGACCTTATGAATTTGTCAAACTTCTCATGCCACATTTTGGGAGCTTGCTTTAAACCGTACAGAGATTTCACCAACTTGCAGACTTTGTCTTCAAGACCTTTGACGACAAACCCTTCTGGCTGTTGTATGTAGATCTCTTCGGTCAGCTCGCCATTCAAGAATGTCGTTTTCACCTCCATCTGATGTATCACCATCTTATGTATCGCTGCGAGAGCAATCAACATTCTGATGATGGTCATCCGGGCTACTAGAGCATACGTGTCAAAGTAGTCGATCCCCTGCTTCTGAGAAAACCCCTTTGCCACTAGCCTGGCCTTGAACTTGTCAATGGTTCCATCAGCTTTCATCTTCTTCTTGAAGATCCACTTGCATCCGATAGGTATTGCTCCTTCAGGTAGATCAACCAACACCCAAGTGTTATTGGAGGTGATTGATTCAATTTTATTGTCTATCGCCTCCTTCCAGAAAATAGCATCTCTGGTCTTCATCGTCTCATCATAGGTAAGCGGATCTGCTTCCACATGATAGGTGATGAAGTCATCTCCGAAGTTCTTCGGCCTTCTCGCTCGCTTCGATGACAGCTCAGCGAGTTCTGGTTAAATCGTTGTCTTCTCAGCAACAACTTTATCTTGGACAACTGGCTCATTGAAGATCTCAGTCTTCTTTGCACCTTCATCATTCTCTGGAATGTCTGTTAGAACAATATTCTTGTGTCTTGCAAACTTGTCTTCAAAATATTCAGCATAGCGAGATTCGATGATATGATTTGACTCAATATCAAGAAATCTCCGAGCATCACTCTTCTCGGCATACCCCAAGAAGATCGTCTTCGTAGTCCTTGTCCCCAGCTTCTGAATCTCTATATCTAGGAGCTTCACATAAGCCAGACACCCCCACACTTGAATGACATTCAAGTTAGGTCTGACTTTGAACCAGAGTTCATGAGAAGTTACGTCCGAAGTTTCATATTGCACTCTATTTAGAATAAAAGTGGCCGTCAATGCAGCTTCTCCCCAGTAGCATTTAGGAAGACCCACAGTTAGCAGCATTGAGTTCATCATTTCTCAATGTTCTGTTCTTCCTCTCCGCTACTCCATTAGATTGAGGAGAATACGGAGCAGTAGTCTCGTTTATGATTCCATATTCTTTGCAGAACAATGTGAATTTATGAGACCGATACTCTCCGCCTCGATCACTCCTTAGCCTCTTGAGTTGTTGTCCAGTTTGTCGTTCAGCCTCGGTCCTGAACTCCTTGAACTTCTCGAACGCTTCGTCTTTAGACTTGAGCAAGTAGACGAATGCGTACTTTGAGAAATCATCGATGAAGGTTATAAAATACTTTATCCTGACTTTTGTAGAGAATTGCTTAAAGTCACAGATATCGAAGTGCACCAACTACAGAAGATCTGTGCTTCGATTGACCCGATGAAAGGGTTTTCTTGTGATCTTTGTCTGAGCACATACTTCACACTTCTCTACATTACCCCCACATTTGGAGATAAGTCCTAGACTGGACATTTTATTAATTCTTTTACAGTGAACATGTCCTAGCCTATTATGCCATAACTCAAGAGAATAATCAGATTGAGCGATTGCATTAATATTATCAAACTGGTTTACAAGCTAAATTTTGAACATCCTTTCGGTTTGAAAAGATTTTCTGAAGCATGTTTCCTTCTTGGACATCACCATCTGGCCAGCATTGATGTCCATCCTCAAGCCTGCGTTGCTAAGCAGGCTTCCAGAGATCAGGTTCTTTGCAATCACTGGAACGTGCTTCACACCTTGAAGCGTCAGAGTGTTCCCGAATGTGAGTTTCAGCTCCACAGTTCCGATCCCCAGAACTTCAGCTTGGGCTTGGTTCGCCATAATAACTTTCTCAGAAGTTGGCTGGTATGTGACGAACCATTCTTTGCCAGAGCAGACATGGCAGGTCGCACCAGTGTCTATCCACCAGTCAGAGTCAGCCCCCACAGCTGTGACCTGAGCAATCATAGCAACAATATTAGAAACCATGGAAACCTTGTCAGGCTTACCTTACTCAGCTTGTTTGGGCTTGGATTTGCATTCACTCTTGTAGTGGCCCTTCTTGCCACAGTTGATGCAAGTCACGTGAGACTTGGACTTCTGTTGCTTGAACGAAGGACCCTTCACTTTCAGATTATTGGAATCCTTTTTTTTGTGATTAGAAGCCACCTGCTTCCCCTTGAACTCTCTTGTCTGCACCAAGTTGGCCTTAGCCAGTTGTTTGGACAGAGAGTCCATCTTCTGTTGAGATTGTATTTCGTCTCAACGTAGATCTTTTGTAGAAGATCTTCCAAGCTAATGTCCATCTTCTTCCGATGTATTCTAGCAAAGAAGTTGCTTCAACCAGCAGGAAGTTTCGAGACTATCCCTCCAACGACAAACTTGTCGACGAGGGGCATCTTTTCGTCATCTAACTTCTGGCGCAACTTTAGGAATTCCTTCACTTGAGGTAGCATCGCCATCTCGTCTTCGAAGAGCCACTTGTGGTACTTCTCGAAGATGAAGATTTCGGACCTGTTCTCATCATCTTCATATAGCTTACCCAAAGAATCTCATATCTCTTTGGCCTTCACCTTCTTGGAATATGACTCTGCCAGAGAGTCTTCCATAGAATTGAGAATTAGCAGTTTACATATGCTATTTTCTCTCTTCCATTTGCTCTGCTTGATGAGTACAGCAGCAATAGCATCGGCAGTTCCTCCTTCTAGAATTGTCGATTCATCCTCAATCAACACATGGTCTATGTCCACGAGTTGAAGATTAAGGGTGACCTTCCTCTTCCAGATTTAGAATTGTTCTCCGTCTAATTTCTCCAACTTGTTAAAGCTGGTATCGATGGGAGAAGCACGAGAGTTTTCCATCTTCTAATCTTGCTTTGAGATTGTTATTCCCGAGGCATAATTTTTTATGGAAAACAGAGAAACGAAATAGTTGTCTCAATAGCAACAACGTTTCGTAGCAACACTTCAAAGAAGGTGCACTACAGAGATCCTTAGAGGATTGTGGGTAACGAAAATCTAAAGAGATTTCGTTACAACAGCAAACGAAAGTAGAGCTTCTTTTAGGAAGGTACAAATCGAGTTGCTAGCAGCAGCAGCGACGAAAGCCCACAAGAAGTATCTGATTAGACCAGAGAAGAAGAGAATGAAAGAAGAAAGAAAAAGGCTGCTTTGCTGGGGTGATAAGATCACCATTGCTCAAAGCAAGATTCGCCTATATACGATCCGCTTCCAGGAACCAGCAAGTTCTAGAGAACTTCTAGAACGCTCGTTAGTCAATATTTTAGACTTGAACGGGCTTCCTGGACTTTACGGACTCCTTTAACTCTCTTCTTGGTGCGTCTTTCAAAGGAGACCAAGGGGCTCTATTTATAGAGTGGAGTGAGACTTCATCTCTTCTCCTATCCGATGTGGGACTAAAATACCAAAACTCAAAAAATAGAGTTTGATATTTTAGATCATCCCACAATCAGCATAGAAGTGTGCTAGTCCACGCCTACCCCCCGAACACTCCCGTGCATGCACGAGACATCCTGGAGCCCGTGTCCGAGTCCGAGTCCGCACAACAAAAATCAACTTAGATCTTTGTTGGAATTAATCCTTTTTTCCTCTAGGAAAATACTCCCACATGACACACACTTGTGCCCCCACCACACCTCATGTGCACACCTCAACACAAGCAATGCATTATATTGAGATACTCACCATTTGATGTATCTGATGTGGGACTATCTTTCCTAGTCCGAAGGCAAAACCACCAACAGAGAGCAGGGGTGGCGTGGGCTGGTATTGGCCGTTGGAGGCCAGGGGAAGATGGCGACGGCGGTGTCGGAGACAACAGTGAGGAGGAGAAGCAGTATTAGGTTTAGGATTTATTTGTGTCGGGGTTGTCGACACGGAGGAAAAATGTTTATGTAGAGGATAGAATAAGAAGCTAGGCATGGACACGATGCACATATATTGGTTGTGGAACTTATGGAGAAAATGAGAGCAATAAATCTCTCCTTATATAGGAGGTGGAAGCTCTCTATTTGGATAAGGACTGGAATTGTTTAAATCCCCAATTAGATAATTATCACTTTTAATTCAAATCAGCCATTCAAATCCTCATTAAATTCTTAGATAAACTCTTTATTTAATTCAAAGTCTATCAATATAATTTATCATAAATTATCACGTATTAAATTAAACCAAATTATAAATATTCTTTTCATAATTAATAAAATATAATATTAATTAATTTTGAAATTCATGATAAATGTTCGGGTGTTTGAAATATCAATTTTTGCAGTAAAAATATTTATAACTTGAAAATTTTAAAATAATAATTTTGAAAATTAGAAGTGTAAAATATATTCATAAATCTCGCATGCAAATATTTTCGAATAATCATTTTTTTCTAATTTACCACCATATGTTATTTTGAAAAATCACGATACGATACTTTTGACAAGTTTACACAAGATATTTATCATATATAATTTTGAAACTTTACTTCTCTATAAATCAATATTTTCTGAAAATATGTACCTCGCACATATTCGCACTCGATGAGCAAATACAAACATAAACTTGCATATGACGTACAATATGGAAAATACAACTTCGCACACGACGTACGAATACGAAGTACAAAAATCAATAACCAATTTATTTAAAAAAAATCATAGTAGAAATTTAGGGGTTTTACATCCTATCCAACTTAAAAAAATTTTGTCCTCGAAATTTAGGAATAGATATGGTAGGTAGGCTTAAGGAGGTTCACGAGTTTCTAGATAAGAAAAACATGATCAAAAGTTCGAGCAAGGCGTTGTAAGCGGATTTCAATGATACTCGGACGTTGTGGATACAGTTAATGGACGGATATAATTTAAAAGATGATTGCGGGCATGACAACCTATATATATCTAGATTCGATCAACATTAAATTTGTAGCCACTAAACGTATCACCTCATGGACAGACAGTAACTTCTTGGGTCAAGGTTGAACCGTTAATTCAACATTCAAAAATTTTGGTTTATGTTCGGTCTCACCATATTCATCAAATTTTATGATTATAACAAAATGCTCGATTCTTTATCTAGCTTAGCGTCTTCCTCCATAAAATTTAGATTTTCCTGAAGCAGTTCTCCCTTTCCCTTATTTGATCTGATAAATTATCCGGGAAATAATCGAAACAAACTAATCAAAAATTTTGAAGCACCCTTTATGTATATATCGATCTTCAATTTGATGTTTATTCAAAGAACTTCAATTCACAAAATTTTCTTTCCTAAAATATGTTTTCATATCCAAAGCCTCATAACAGAAGTTCTATAAGTCATAAAACTGTAATTCAATAAATCTCCCATCTTCATCTTATTTCCTAAGTTGTAATCTCCCTAAAAATTTGAAGTTCACTAAATCAGTTTAGTCGAAGGCAAACACAATTGAACCCCTCACAGTAGAAAATTTCCTCCTCATTTATTTATATACAAAATATTTGTCTTTAAAGCACAAAGTAAAAAATTTTGTCTTCCACATTTAATTAATTCCTAATATAATTTGTAAATCGCAAGTATGCCCCTTGTTGATCATATCACTTGTCAAACCATAATATCATATTTCTAAATTTCCATCTAATAGCACTTATCACATATTTAGACTTGTGCCTCATGATTACACAATCATGTTAACTACACCCTTAATCTCCTTTATGGAGTGTTCTAATCTAATCTCTTTCTACCCGAAAGGTGTCATGCTCAAAATTTTCATCTTCAAACAAGAAAATCATAAAATGAACAAAGTTGCCTGAACCACGGAGGAATCATAGTGAAATATGAGTGAAGCAATTTAATTGGAAGGGAGTAAAGTAAGGGTTGCTAATTTTTGCATGAGGAGTAAAAGATGTTATGGTTCTAAGCAATTTAAAGATAAGGCACAAAATAAAAGGCACGGGTTAGCAATCAACATAAAACACAAGCTAAGCATTTATGGAATTAAGTAGATCACAAGCATTATATTGGGTCGAAAGATTTGGGTCAAGGTTGAGTCCCTATCTGTAGTCGGAAAGTATATCGGTATCATGATAAAGGTTATAGTTTAGTCTTTATGACCCAAAAGTTGCATCGTAAAAATAGAGTACAAGGCGACGTGTATTAGTGGGACATGATATACCTACATGAAGGTGGGCTCGTCTAGGTCTTGTATGTGAAATATGTTGGGATGAAACAGCTGGTCTCGTGCTCCAAATATCAATGTCACGGTAAGGGACACCAAAAAAAATAAAAAGTGGGTGTTCCCGAGGTGCTAATTAACACTCAAAAATAAAAAAAGGTTAAATCACAAAATAAAGATAATTTAGAAAATCTCGCAGGTCAAGGTAAAATAAGTTAGGGACACACTTTCTAGAGAAAATGTACCCTTCTAGGTTGGGGTAGTCAAGGAATGGTTCAAATCCTTTCCAATTGTCAAACAATTAGACGGTCACAAATAAGGGTATATATTGGAGGGCATGTAGAGTAAGTCAAGATTGAGTTATCATCACATGGTTTGGTAGATGACTAACTACACTTGTGTATATGCAATATCATAATCATAGATGGTATGATAACTAATGTGGGATACTTCTATCTCATTAGGGTGACCTTGCTTGTTTCTTGGTTCTTTATCAAGATAAGGTTTAAACCAAAAAAATTTGGATCTTCCACAAAAGTCTCTCAATATAATTCCCATAATAGCCCTCCAAAATTCTAATCGTCTTAGGTCGTCAAGTATAATCAAAATTTTAAATCTCTAATCCCTCTCGAAATAACCCTTGTATATCGCAAATTGAATATACATTTTTTTTATATACCAAGATTTTCAATATCCATAATCGAAACTCTTTAAACTGGAAATCTAAGTAAATTTATAAATCATAAATCATAGGGCACAATTTGAAATTTGAATTTTTTTCCTCAAAGTCGTTTTCATATCTTCCAAGATATTTTAAACCGGACTTTTTACTATCATTATTTCCACTAAAATTTGAAATTAAATAGACATATTAATCGTAACTTGAACGACTCAATTTAAATAATTCACATCGCCACATTTAAGATTTTATATCAATTTCAAACCAAATTTATATCTCTTCGAGGATGTATAGCTATAACCCAATAAATCATAATATTTTCCAAGACCTTAAAAATCCAAATTCAAAAATCTAATTAATTTCTTTTCTCAATTTATATAGATTCTTACTATCCTCTTGTGTATACCATTAAGTAATATCAAAATAAAATTCTTATCAAATGTTGCTACTACCTAACTTGGAATGAACTAATCCTTAAGATCATATTTCTAGGAACATAGGGTTCTTCTGTCCTTATAGTATAACAACATCTTTATAACTCAAATGTGACCTCAATGCATACTAGTTGTCAATGTAATCCTTTAAGCCATATGTTTGACCCATGATCATACACTAGTGTAGTCATCTTCCTAACCGACATGTAGCACAAAAAATAGGGATTTAGTAAGAAGTGTTCAAGCAAGATGTGATTCAACGAAGTTGAACAAGAGTTTCAAAAAATAAAGTCAAGGAAGATGATCAAGTATGTGGATGAGATACCTAGACCTTAATCCTATATTCAGGCCCGCTCGGTACAGTAATGTAACCAAAACGGCAAACTTGACCTGCATGGGCCACCACAAAAACATGTAACGCCCCAGTCCCAAAATAGAATGACTAGAAACGTATCATGCCAGCTGTATACATACGAGTAAATGAAAGGCTCGTATGTATACATAAGCTGTAAAATGTAGAAAGCCAAGACACTAAATCTCATCCACGAAGATAAATAAGGATATAAAAGCAACTTTTAGTTTGTCAGGTCTACAATCGTTGGACGAAGACAAATCCACTACCAACTAATTTAAATAGGGAAGAAATATACAAAGAAAGTAATTTGGTCGAGCGAAGGGGATAACAATCCAAAAGCAACATCTCGACGGAATAGAGCACAGTCATGGCCTTAGCTAGAGCACCTGCAGGAAGTCACAAAACATACCTGGAGAAATCACCAGGTCCTCAGAGGGACATAATAAGACACATAATATCATGCCATAAACTGAATATAAATAGCTCAAAGAAAGTACATAAATGTAAACAGATAAGGTCCCTAACCATTCTATGTAAAACCATGCACTTTGGGAGACAACATTCTACGCAGGGGCTGTATGATAAGCCATACAAATAAAAGAAGTTTGGCAGCACGTAGCGCTCATACGAGACACTATCTGCCCTGGGACGCAAGTAGCGCTAATTTGAGTCACTATCAGCCCGAAATGTGCATAAAAATAAAACGTAGCCCATACGCTAATAGATGTCTCCTCCCTCCACATGATACTATACATGTGTCGTCTCCACGACACACAAAATGAATCGTTTCCACGACACTGTTTTAGTCTTTATAACTGCTAGGTCTTCTATACAAATCTATTAGCAGTTATATCCTAACGCACGGCCTGCACGCAACAATGATCAGTCAGCACGCAAGTCTGTATCTGTATGCGACTCGCGACTTCGTGGCACACAAGTGTCGAGGCCAATGAATGCAACACACACAAAGGGTGGTCCCTTAACTCTAGGCCAAAATGCAACAAGAAAACTAAAGTATAGTAATTTGCATCTACATACAGTTTTGAAAAAACAATTTTATATTTGCTAGAAATAAGTAAAGTATGCATGATATTGAGCAATTAAATAAACAGTAAAGGCAAGGTATCTTGCCTGGTGTGACGTCTGATGTGGTGCGATGATCTGACAAGTTTCGAATAGTCCCATAGCCGTGGTCGATGTGGAAGGTTCAAATTTATGAAGAAATAGGAAATATAATCAGTTACGATCAAGATTGACGTTAAACGAGTATTTGTTTGAGAAAAGTACTCGGACTATATATATATTACTAGAAAATACACTTTATTAGTTAAAAATATTTTATGTATAATAATTTAGAAATTAAACTTTTTGGGGCAGAAAACTCTTAGTTTATAAAATGTTCTTTTAGATTAAAAGCTATATTTCATTTATGAAATATTAAGTAATTATTCAAGAAATATATATATATAATATATATATATATATATATATATATATATATATATATATATATATATATATATATATAAAATATATATATATATTTTATATATATATATATATATATATATATATATATATATATATAATATATATATATATATATATATATATATATATATAAAATATAAATTATATAATATATATACAATATATATATATATATATATATATATATATATATATATATATATATATATATATTAATATTTCTTGAATAATTACTTAATATTTCATAAATGAAATATAGCTTTTTAATCTAATTTGAAATTTGAATATATAATATAGCTTTTTAATCTAATTTGAAATTTGAATATATATATATATATATATATATATATATATATATATATATATATATATATATATATATATATATATATATATATGATAATTACAAAAATATAAAATAACTATTTTTGTGCCAAAACTAAATTTAGTCACAATAACTTTGGTCAGGCTATATTTGAAAACACCATAAAGTAATATGTTATGCTTTAGGCTAAACTCAAATTTGAAATCAATAGGCAAAAAAAGAAATAGTACCTATCAATAAATATTTAAGTAACAGTAATGATACTATTATCAATGATAATTGTTGTAAAAATAATTAGGAAGAAACATACAGAATGCATTCGTAAATTAATAAATAAAAATATAATCAATCAATCGAAATAATAAAAAGGAAGAGGACAAAACATACTATTACAGTTGTACTGTTGTTCATTACTTTAATAGTAGAAAGTAGAAAGAGAGAATCAGAGAAATGGGGGTGAGGAAAAGAAGAGGTTGAGAGAGGAGGAAGAGTGTGAGCATGCGAGAGAGGGAGCAAGGGGCGAGAGGGGCTTACAGTGGAAAGCGTGCGGCACGGCGACCGCTGGTGGTCGCGGCAGATGCGGGGCGCCCGGCGGTCGTGCTCTGCCGAAGGATGTCGACGGTGCTTGGCCGGTGTGGCAGAGGCGACCCCGCGAGTGCGGCACCGAGGAGCACACGTGCGGCGATGGCGGCGTACACGCACGGAGGTGCTACCTTGGCGGCTTGCGGCGTGGCTGGACCCGCGGTGGCGGCACCATGTGGGCTCGGCGGACGCCGGGATCGGAAGAGACGGCACAGAGGGTTGTGTCGTGTCGGGAATTGTCTGACACGATGAGGACGGTGGTTGTGGGTGGTGATGCCATTGGTGTTGGCTGGACGGAAAGTCGGGAAGGAGGGGTGATGGTGGTGGTTCGCTCCGGTGGTAGGGGTTATGTAGGCGATGGTGTGGTGAGGGTGGTCGTCGAGTTAGGCAGGGCGGAGCAGAAGTGGCCGTGGTTCTGGTGGTGGATGCACCAGACATGGGTGGCAGTGGTGAAGTCGGAGATGGGGGCGCTGGGATCCGACGGAGATACGGAGGTGTTTGGGGTCTATGGTTGCTGGTGGCTGTGGATATCGGGTCGGGGTGGTCAGCAAGGAGTGCAGGGGTGGCGTGAGCTGGTATTGGCCGTTGGAGGCCAGGGAAAGATGGCGACGGCGGTGTCGGAAACGACGGGGAGGAGGAGCGGAAATATTAGGTTTAGGATTTATTTGTGTCGGGGTTGTCGACACGGAGGAAAAATGTATATGTAGAGGATGGAATAAGAAGCTGGGCACGGACACAATGCACATATGTTGGTTGTAGAATTTATGAAGAAAAGGAGAGCAATGAATCTCTCCTTATATAGGAGGTGGAAGCTCTCTATTTGGATAAGGACTGGAATTATTTAAATCCCCAATTAGATAATTATCACTTTTAATTCAAATCAGCCATTCAAATCCTCATTAAATTCTTAGATAAACTCTTTATTTAATTCAAAGTCTATCAATATAATTTATCATAAATTATCACGTATTAAATTAAACCAAATTCTAAATATTCTTTTCATAATTAATAAAATATAGTATTAATTAATTTCAAAATTCATGATAAATGTTCGGGTATTTGAAATATCAATTTTTGTAATAAAATATTTATAACTTGAAAATTTTAAAATAATAATTTCAAAAATTAGAAGTATAAAATATATTCATAAATCTCGCATGCAAATATTTTCGAATAATTATTTTTTTCTAATTTACAACCATATATTATTTTGAAAAATCACGATACGATACTTTTGACAAGTTTAGACAAGATATTTATCATATATAATTTTGAAACTATACTTCTCTATAAATCAACATTTTCTGAAAATATGTACCTCGCACATATTCGCACTCGACGAGCAAATTCGAACGTAAACTTATATATGACGTACAATATGGTAAATACAACTTCGCACACGACGTACGAATATGAAGTACAAAAATCAATAACCGATTTATTTAAAAAAATCATAGTAGAAATTTAGGGGTTTTACACATCAATTCATCAAAGACATGCTAATGTCTAGGTCAGAACTCACCTCCAACTAGGTCTGTGACTATAACTCCCTCCTGGAGGCGGGACCACCACTACAAACGTGTCACGACCCACACCCAGTGTAGGGGCACGAGAAATGGGTACGTCCAGCCAACGCCGTAGTGTCGACTGTAGAACGCTGTTCTAGGTCACAATCACAACTAAACAAAATAAGATATACTCTCCGAAAGGAGGACAATACATAAGGTACAACTCAATCACAATTCTAAGGTAGAAATAGCACGAATAGATAGATATGAAATCTCAAAAGAGAACATATAAATAGAAGGAAATAAGTCTAAGTGTCTAAACGACACAACATCTCAACGTCCACAAATAATACAACTCATATGTCAAATACAAATAACATAATAAAATAAGATAAACTGCCTAGCTATCTAGCCTAAGCAATAGGGGTGATGTCCTCAGCTAGAGCTGGATCCTCCTGTGGGTCCAACTCACAAGTGTCATTTAGGCCTGCTCCGGAATAGGTGGTACAGAAGTCATCATCATCCTCTGTAATATTTTTAATAAGTCCAATCAGGACATGAATGAATACATATCTCTCACGCAGTTCATATCATGCAGGAAATATAAAACAAGCAACAGAGTAAGATACATGAACTATAAGAAATGTACATGAAAGATAAGAGAGATATTTGTAAACTGGAATATCTATATGGTAAATAAGAACTGTAAGTGACTAAATGATTTAGAGCACAAGATGGTTATGTAAACATGTTGGGTTGCACATGAATAAGATATGGAGTTACACATGAATACCTACTGGGGATAATGATTCACATAACCACTTCTACTCACCCATGTCCCAATCAATACATAAGGATCCATTCAAGTTACGTTATTGCACATGAATAACAACTAATTTACACATGAAGGTCATGTAAACGTGAGTGCACATGAATAGTTTATACATGAAGCTCATGTGAGCATGAGAGTACATGAAAGCACATGTGTACATGAATAAACACGAGTAGAAGGAGTACTTGATGCATAAGATAAAGTACATGAACATGAAGTACCCAATGCACCCGCTTGGAGATAATATCTCATAAAAAGATCCATATAGTACTAATTCGTGATAATATCGTGACAACATCAAGTAAAGTAATCTAGAGCAAGAATATAAGTCCTAGCAAGTATGAAAAGATCATAGAATGTACTCGCCTGATATCCTGAACAACTGATGAGAATAGATGTCCGTACAGGAGTAACTGAGTCCTATTTAGAGCAACACAGGTTATGATGTGTTCAATATGAAATAACTGAAGTATACAATACAATCTACATGATTCTAGGTCAATCTAGGTCAAGTCAACCCTTGATCAACCTTGGTCAACATTCTAGTCAAATTAGGTCCATATTCTATGGTTTAGTCAAACTCTGGTCAAACCAGTCCTTTAAAGCTATTGGGTCAAATCTAGGCTAATCTCAAGACTATCACAAAGTAGACTAGGTTACTACATATATAGATATAGCTATATACATCATATAACATATATCTAAACCCCACACCACTATACAATATATAGTATACACACACACACACACACACACATATATATATATAGGAAGCGGATCAAAAGCCCCCCTTAGAAAACCCCCTAAAAACCTCCCTCACTCTAATCCGTAATTTAATGTTAATATTAATGTTAATATTAATGTTAATGTTAATATTAATGTTAATATTAACATTAAATACTAAAATTAACATTAAACTTAACATTAAAATTAATATTAACATTAACATTAACATTAACATTAACATTAACATTAATATTAACATTAACATTAAAATTAATATATAAAAAATAAAAATAAAAATTAATTATATAGGCATATAGGAATATCTAAACTCATATAACATATGTCTGAACATATATCTATATTCCAATACTCATATATATATCTTACATCCCTACTTGTTACCTACTATCTAAGATTACTTTAGGCAATTTATCCTTTATATATCCATAGATGTATCCAATGCATGTCACATATACCATTATCTTTATCTATCCATAACATATACCAATATGTCCTTTATCTATATTTAACATTTACCCTTTATCTATATTATATATCTATATATCAATATACCATTCTATTCCATTACCTATCAAAATTGCACCAAGATACCATATGTTTACCATACCCTACCAATCATATACACATGGACTCACTCATCCTACTCTTGGCACTTGACATCTTGATATTATCTATTACCTAGTTCTAATACCCAATATTTTAGTAACTTGAGAAATACCTTATCCTCCTAGATACTTATCCAACTTATTCTAATACTAATACTTGATACCAAATAGGATACCTTACTCATGTCCCAATACTCACTTATCCTTACTCATGATACTTGAGTGTCATTATACCAATATCCTCATGGTACCCAAGTATCACACTAGTACCATCACACTAGTACCATGTCCAAAACTTTAATACCTTGACACATCACTTATCTATATTTTGTTCACTTGATAACCATTTGTATCAACATTAACACACACTAAGTAACACATATTACCTAACAATTATATATATATATATATATATATATATATATATATATATATATATATATATATATATATATATATATGTGTGTGTGTACTATATCATATATATATTCGACAACCTATGATACCTACATTCACTTAATATCCATACTACATAGGCTCATAGGTTACACAATGCCTATGTCGTATAGTCACTTTTCTACTTAAAATCAATACTGTACTAATTAGGCCTTCACTAAATTCTAGGATTAAAGTATGTCGTAGCCCTTCGTATTAGCTTTTCAAAACTTCAAACGGATCGTATTTTTGTGTCCAGAAGCTCCCGAAATCGCAAAAATACTGAAACACATTCGTCTTTCGTACAGCTGACACTCAAACAGTTTTACAGAAAGTTATAGAACGATTTTGGCCTATTATTATTATTATTATTATTATTATTATTATTATTATTATTATTATTATTATTATTATTATTATTATTATTATTATTATTATAATTATATATATATATATATGTATTTTTTTTATGTATATATATATATGTATATATATATATATAAATATATATATATATATATATAAATATAAATATATATATATATATATATATATTTTAAATATATATATATTTGGAAAGCTAACTTCGATACGGTTCTTTTAAAAAAAATAGGAGATTAATCGGAGTTCTGAGCTAAAAGTTATGGCATTTCTAAGTTGCTATTGCTACTAAAAACGTGGGTAAATATTATGACGAATTTTGGTTGTTTTGGGACAAAAGTAACACATGTATATACCCAAATCTAACCATGAGTATCATGAGATACCATGACACAACACCACGTATCCTATTTAGGACACAAACACCCAATCTCGACTCAAAAGGACACGAAAGTTTCTTTGGGGACACGTATCGAGCACTTGGTTGTCACAAATTTGATTTTCTCCAATTGTATCAAAATGAAATGGGAAAAACCTTCAAATAGGAAGAGAAGAGCCTCAACTCCTCTCTAATGGTATCCTAATGTAAATGGGGTCCTAAATGAATGTAGTTATACTAACGAAATGAAATTGAAGGGTTTAGAGAGCTCATACCAAAAAAGAGATGGATTCCCAATGTAAAATTCCTAGATCTAGATCTCCACCGAGCTTCAAGGCTCCAAATCCTTCCAATCCCTTCTTAGCTAGCCAATAGAGGCTTCTCCTCTCCAAGGGGGAGAGAATGAAACGAATTTGGCTCAATTTGAAGAAAATTTGGGTGTAGAAGCAATTTGGGGGGAAAAGCTCCTAAATTGGGGCTTGAAATAAAAATGGAAAGAAGAAGAAGAAGATGAAGTAGGACTTTATAAAAATGTGGGCTGCCATATGATGTTAGGATTAGGATTTTGGGCAAGGGGAAAGGTCCACTACACCCCTCTCTTTAGTCATGACAAGTTAGGGATTAAACCTCTCTTCCTAATTAGAAGAATTAGTTAAGCCTTCTAACTAATTCTTCTAATCTAGCTAGAGACTAACTAAAGTTTAATTAGGCTAGTCCTAATCATCTTATTGGGTGGTCATGACAAGTGGGTTTGAAGCTAAATAACTACTTAGCCATAATATCTAGATATTACTAACATTGTCATCTAGTTGGAAGCTACTAATGAAATATCTAGGCTCGTGATTAACATCTAGATTAAGGCAATTCTAGGTTAAGGCCTAATATTTCAATTAGTACATTATTAATTAATCAAAATTCAAATTAATTCAAATATCACAAATGACCAAAATACCCTTAGCCTAAAAGTGGTAATTAGCTAATCTAATCACATGGTTAGGTCTCCATGGTCATGGTTAGTCTCTAGGCTAAGTAGCTCTAAGGTTACACAAGCAACAGGCCAAAATCATAATACATCAAATTAAATGGTATAAAATAATCTAAATTCACCAATAAATCATTAACATAATTAATTTACAAAAGTTTCAAAATTATCCTAGTTTTAGAAAAGTGGTGGTTACACGATATTAGCATGTGTATATCCTAACATGTCTGATACCACAAACCCTATTAATACCAAGTCCAATCCAAGGCACAAACCTATAGTACTCAACTAATAACCACTCTATACTCTAAACTAACGTTCTAACACACTCAAGGGTTTACTGATACATCAATATCCCTACACTTCAAATCCCAACTGCCACCCACACTCATCTCTGATACCAGAGTAAACCTACTGCTACCTCTGAAACCTACTAAACATATGGAAATCCCTAAAACTCGACACTAACACTAAGATACATGAGCCTAATGCTCACCAAGACACTACTGCCACACTCATATAGCTCATTGAATGAACTAACATCAACCCCAACTCCTAACGACATACAAACATCTAACACACTAATAGACATACACACAACACAAACTGAACCATACTCGACTCTGTGTCAAGTGAAATGTGTGTCAAGTATCCAGTGTCCACAAGGGTCAAATAGGGTCGAACCATGTGTGGGTGAAGGTGATTACAAGTGTGCCAAATGAGTGAAGGAGTGTGTGAACAAGTGAATGTGTCCAACCAAGTGTCAACCCGTGTCACAGAGACGTGTCTAGCATGTGTCTAACATCGTGTCATGTACCAGTGTCCACGAACGTGTCTAAACAAGTGTCAAACAGTGAATATAACATGGTACCAGAACATGGTAAGGATACGTGTGCTTGCGGTGCGTGTCGGGGAGTGTAGGACACAACGTGTCCTACCAAATGCCATGGGGTTATGTCATAGGGTAGACTAGGTATAGGGGCGTGTGTGTCCAAGTGTTTGGTGTCCACAAGGTGTCGTATCCACAAACAGAGCCCATATCAGTAGGGTTAATACTAGTCACGTGCGAGTCCTTACGACCACTGTGGTTGCGATTTCTCCCCAACTACTAAACCAAATCACCTCGAATTTTATGTGTGCACTGTCAGTAGTTGCCCCTACCAACTGACCAAAATTTGTGTCATCTCGTGTCGTGTCCATTGAGATATATGTTCATGGCAGCAGGACAGTCTACCACAGTGTGTGCACGTGTCCCCGTGTCCAATATCGACATGAAAAATACACCAAAGTTAACTCGGTCACCTAGATCTGTAATCTACACAACATTAGATACAAAATCATGTAATTAGTTTTGAAAATTATGAATATTTATTTTTAAGAGGCATTTCATCGAACACTATGAATAGTTCTCCGATATGCCTCCGATATGTATACCAAATGGATTCGATTTCTTACCAAACTTGGCCTAGGACTAGGGGGCCCTAAATGAAGGCATCTATGGAGTGAAATCAGGAAACAAAAGGGTATAAGGTATCTGTGTACAAAGAAGGAAGTCCTAAACAGGATATTCTAGTACAGGGAGAAGAGGTTTCTGGGAAAGTGTGACGGTAGAGATCGAGCACTGCAGCGGCTCCTTTACTCCGTTGCCGATCTGACGACGAATCAACCTTGCTCTGGCTCTATGGTGCCTTTGATGGAACTCTGGGGTCACCGATCAAGAGGCTGTCTGGAGGAGAAGATCCCTTGGAGGGGGTTGTTCTTCTGTTGGTTGGTCGGTAGATTGTTCCTTCTTAGATGAAGGTTGTCGCTCCCTTTAAGTTGAAGGAGAACTCCTTCTATTTATAGAGAATGGAGCACATAAGTGATGTACATTAGGGTACCTGAGATATGAAAGAATCTACCGTCATTGTACGGTACGGGCTTCTACGGCACTGACACGTGACGGATATCGAGATTCCCCTCAATCGAGATCTCTGGTGGTTATCAATATAACCGAAGGAGGTGACACGTAGCGTGTGTCGATTTGCTTGCTCGAATACAACCGAGTAAATCTTGGGATTTTATCCTAGATTTGGAGTCTAATTGATCCTCGTCTAAGATTTAAATCAATCTGATATGATATCAATCATAATTTAATCCCAATCTTTTCTGCAAGAGGCGGTTTAAACAAACCAATTGGGGTAGACCTATGCTTCATATGCCTCTGGTGAGGACTAAGTACTGTTGTGCTTCTGAAGTGACGAGTAGACCGTGCTTCTGGAGACGACGGAGCCTCTGTGCTTTCAGGCGATGAGTGGACTTGGCTTCGAATGACGATGAGACTTCTGTGCATTTAGAGCAGCATTGAAGCTGTGTTTTGGAGTAATAGAGTCACTGTGCTATAGGCGACGAGTAGGTATGTGCTTGAGGTTGGCAAGGTTACTGTGCTTTTGGAGCGATAGGCTGACTTGTATTGGTTGCAGTAGGAGTTTCCAAGTCTCTTGTAGAGAAGTGACTTAAGCTTCTGGATCAGAGTAGATGACTGTACCATGGGAATGGAGATGGTGTAAATATAGCACCATCCTGTGCCTCGTGTGGACGTATGTAAGTAGTTGCGCCTCTAAACTTTGAAGGCGTTGGCTTTGGAGGAAAGGGTATAACACCCTTGTGTGTCTGGGGTTGGCGCAAGCAGGTAGCTGTACCTCTGGAGTGAAGACATTGTAGGACCGATTGTAGGAACGAGTTGTAAAGCGCAATACTCTAGAGGGGGGGTGAATAGAGTAGGAAGCAAAAATTAACTATTTAAAAAAGTTAGTAACAAGCTCACATAATATATATATCACAGATATGTAAATGAAAAGTAGAGAGTAGAGAGCAAACGCAAACACAAGAATGTATACTGGTTTCCCTCTTGTGAGGACTAGTCCAGTCGGAAGAACTCTAGCTTCCAGTTGAATCCACTATGGAAAATCACCACAAGTTTTCATCCGAAGTTCTTGCAACTTCTACAACGCGAGCTTTGATCCGAAGTACTCGACTAACTTCAATTGTAAAGTGTCTATTTTCAATCAAGCCTCTGATTACAATTGCTCTAAAGCTTCTAGACCGTACCATACTGGCAAACCGACTAGATGATTGTAACTGGCTTGGAATTTGAAAATGAATAGGTCAGAACATTTTGGAAGAAGTTGTAGGCTTATAGAGAAGAGATATGAAAGTGAATTGGTGTGTTAAAATGATCGAAATCCTTCTCTATTTATAGTTTTTCCAAAGGCAGAATTCTGACAGAATTCGGGCAGAATTCGGACAGAGTTCTATGAGAAAATCTCGGCAAGATCCGTAACTGCGGAAAGACCAAGTTCAAAATCCAACGGGCACTAACCGAACTCTGGCCGAACTCGGTCCGAGTTCTGCTAGGGTTCTGTTAGGGTTTTGTAAATTGATTTTTGGGCTTTTTGAAAAGATCAAGCAGTTAGGAAGTAGTTTGGGCTTTTATAAGTGGGCTTGTTTTCAAAATAAAAGAGTATTTTGAAAATGTTTCTTGGGTAGCCTATTTTCCAGTACGATACAATGTACATCGTATTCCTAGACAATAAATATGAAAAATATATTGATGAAATAGAAAAAGTAAGAGCCCTTTGATGACGCCTTTCTTCAAATATTTGAGCAGACTTGAAGACGCCTTTTTTACTTGACGGCGGTCGTCCAAAGATAAATAGATCTGGAAATCTGAACACCTTTCGAGGGCTTCGCCCCCGAACCCCCATGGGAGGCGCTACCCCCTCGACCCCTGTCCGATGACCGAGCAGCGGAACCCCCGATGCTAGGCCCCGGATAGGTCGTTAGATGGTTCAGAGAAATCTTCTTGTATGATGCCGTCTTTGGCCCATCAATAATTCTCCATTGCATATGTTCTGGTTTGATCATGTTTGATCATGCTTACAGCATGTCTACAAATACATGTTAGGCAAACAAAATAATAAGACTGATGCAGAACATTAGGATAATGCTAAGTTAAAGTAGTAATATGATAGTGATTACATGAATATTAGTGATATTATTATGTTCAACTTAATTGATTAGCCATATTCAAAAATATGATATAATCATTGGGCTAACAGACACTGGTTTCTGAAGTAAAGGAAAGGGCGGGGCCTACCACCATCTTGCTTCTGAGGTTGGCGCAGGCGAGTAGCTGCGCCTTTGGCTTGAAGGCTTTGTCTTCTGGAGTAAAGAGCGATAAATACCCGATTGGGAAATTAGGAAGGAGAGGTTTAAATAGGGGGAGAAGGGTTTGAGGTTACCGGATCCGAAGGGTCGACGGCGGTTACGGAAGGGGAAAGGAGGAGCCGGCGGTTGGGGAGCGGCCACAACCGATGGCTATCGGTTTCCAACAAAGAAAATGAATGAAAAGAATGGTTTCTCTTCAATGCTAATTGGGTTTTAATGCTAATGGTTTAATGGGTTTGTAAATGAGAGAGTTAAATATAAGCTTAATGGGTTGAGCTAGAAGATGGGCTATAAACCATGGCTAATTGAAACAAAGATTTAAGTATCATTTTCCTTAAAAAAAGTTGTAACTAAAATTTATTAACTCCTAAAATTAATTTAAAAAATATTTTTAGGTTCAAAATTTGGGTTCGGGTCTGGGCCAGACAAACAAAAGTCCAAGTTCATTATTTTGAAAATAATAATTTTTTTTGATCTAACAAATTAATATTAACAATCTGAATATTAATTAATAATCACACAAATTAATAATTATAAAAAAATTGAAAAATTACGGGTTTCACAACCTTCCCTCCTTAGAAAATTTCGTCCTCGAAATTTAAGGATAGGGTAGGGTAGGGTTACAACAAATCAAGCAGGTACGGGTACTGCGCCCATAAATCAGGTTCAACAATAAAAATTGCCAATGCAGTTGTGGATGAGATGTTTATGGACAAAATTTAGCTATGACACCATCCACGTATAACAAGAATATATAAAAGTGAACCAAAGTACACGAGGTTGATCAGACCATCATGCACCGGTCCTGATTAGACAATATATTAGTGGGTGCACCCAATAAAATACTGTCATGATCAAGCTTGATAAAGAAATAGCTTGCAAAACTAGGCTAACTTAGCAGCATCAGTCAAGTTTAGAACGAAAGATAATGATTGCAAGAATTAGGAATTATGTGGCAGCTTCAGAGTTTCTGATCTTCATCTCACCCCTGTCTACTATTAACACTGGCTTCTCTGGCACTGTAAGGATTGATCTAATCTCCAACTCTGAATGATCCAGAAAATATGACTCAGATTCGGGATGTAGTGTCTGAGCTTCGATACGTGGAAAACGTTGTGCACACCCTCAAGATTAGCTGGTAGAGCTAACCGGTATGCTACTTTTCCAACTCGTCTTAAAACTTCAAATGGCCTGATGTACCTGGCCTCAATTTTCCAGCTCCGTCAAAACTGATCGTTCCTTTGGTAGGAGAAAACTTCACAAAAATGCTATCACCTTCTTCGAACTCCAATGGTCGACGACTACTATCAACACAATGCTTCTGTCTGTCTTGGGCAATCCTGAGCTTACATTCACCTTCTCTACTGCGTCAGTCATCATATCTGGACCCAGCAGTACTCTTTCTCCTACGTCGTCCCATGCAAGTGATGTACGACAATGACGTCCATAGAGTGCTTCAAATGGTGTTATACCAATTCCAGCTTTGTTGCAAGAGAACTCCACCAAATGCATTTGGTCTTCCCAAGATCCTCCAAATTCCAAGATGAAAAATCTCAATATATCTTCGAGCGTCTGGATTGACCTCTCTGATTGCTCGTTCTTCGGTACTCCATGAATCCGGTAGATGTGCCTCTCGTACAATGCTGCCAACTTCTTAGTGGATAAGTGAGCTGACTTAGTCAGTCGGTCCACAATAATCCAAATGGTGTTCTTCCCTCCTTGGAATCAAGGCAATCCTGACACATTGTCCATCGTTATGTGCTCCTACTTTCGGTCCGGAATGTCCAACGACTGTAGAAGTCCTGCGGGTCTCTGTCGGCTAGCCTTCACTTGTTAACAAATTAAACATCTAACCTCAATTCTGAATACATCCTTCTTCATTTCATACTACCCAACAATAGTACGCATATCCTGATACGTCTTGCTAGGATGTATGGAATACTGGTGCGCTTCTTGCATTAGCTTGTTCCTCAGTTCGCCAGATAGTACACAAAACCTCGTACCATTCTTCAGAGCTCCATTATTGGCAATTTGAGAAACCCTCAAGTGTTCCTGCCAACACTTAATCTCTAAGTTTGCAAAGTGTCTTGAAACTGAGTCTCCTTGACTTTGTCCATCAGACCCGAGCTCATTTGCAACTTCATCAACACTGAATCAGCATTCAGCTTCTTCCTTCCATCTCTAGGCAGTATAATCTCCAGTCCAAGCTTCTCGACGTCCTCTAGCAGGTGCTGCTCCTTGGTCAAAACATTGCCATAGAGTATCGACTAAGTGCATCTGCGACCACATTAGTCTTACCCGGGTGGTACTGTAGATCGATGTCAAAATCCTTCATCAGCTCCAGCCATCTTCTTGTCTAATTGCTCAGCTCCTTCTGAGTGAAGACATATTTCAGACTTTTGTGGTCCATATATATCTCCACTCCCTTTCCATAAAGATAATGTTTCCCTAGCTTCAAAGCAAAGATAACCGCATTAAGCTCCAGATCATGTGTGAGGTAGTTCTTCTCATGAGTCCGTAATTGCCTAGATATGTAAGCAATTATTTTCCCATGTTATTGAAGAACGCAACCCAGTCCTTTATCAGAGGCATCATAGTAGATTGAGAAACCACCGGTTCCTACGGGTAGCGCTAGTATCGGTGCTGTCTCTTTTTCAGTTCCTCAAATGATGCCTGGCAAGCATTCCGTCCATATGAACTCTTCATTCTTCCTTGTGAGCTTCATCATTGGCTCAGCGATCTTGGCGAAATCCTTCACAACTTTCGGTAGTAGCCAGCCAAGTCCAAGAACTTCAGCAACTGAACTTGGGGTAGTCCACTTCTCAATAGTAGTTATCTTCTTATGATTTACCGAAATTCCTTCTCTTATGACAACATGGCCAAAAATCCACCTTATCTAAGAAAATCTACATTTAGATAGCTTTACCATAAACTTCTTTTTCCTCAAAGTTCCCAGAACTTTCCTCATGTGCTTTTCATGCTTTTCTTCAGTTCTTCGAGTATATCAGAATGTCACCAATGAAGATGATAACAAAACTGATCCAAATACTCATGAAAGACTCTGTTCATGAGATTCGTAAACACAGCAGGAGCATTCGTCAGTCCAAACGACATGATCAAGAATTCGAACTACCCACACTTGGTGTTGAATACCGTCTTGGGAATGTCCTCTTTCCTGACCTTGATCTAATGGTGATCAAATCTTAAGTCAATCTTCGAAAACACCTTAACTCCACTCAAATTGATCAAACAGATCATCAATCCATAAAAAGTACTTTTTCTTTAGTGCCCGATAGTCGACGCACATCCGTATTGTTCCATCCTTCTTGGGCACAAACAAGATAGGTGTTCCCTAGGGTGAAGTTCCATCTTGGATAAATCCTAGAGCCTTCATTGATCTGGTCCTTCATCTTCTTGGCCTCCTTCGGGTTGACTCTATAGCGTCCCTAGAGATGGAAGAGCCGGGGACTAGGTCAATGATGAATTCTATGCCTCGAACTGTGGTAATCCGGGAAGACTATCAGGGAAGACATCTACCATAAAGGTGTAACTAAATTTTTTATTCATATGGAGAATTACAGCAAAAACTCTCATGATTGATCTAAGGACATCCTGTTACAACTTCTTACAACAATAGATAATGCTATTCAGCAGTCCTAAGTATTAATCTTCATGGCTCTGGCTCTTGCATGAGCAGTCTCCAACTTCTTCATCTTCTATAATCCTCAAGTCTTCATTATGCCTTCCTGTAGTGGGTGTAGGAGGCAAGATCTGCTGGATGGGAAGAGAGTCCCTAGGTTGCGGCATAACAGGTGTAATTGGGATAGGTGCTCTGGTACGATGGAGAGATAAGGGGCAATCCTTTACCCGATGTTCAACAGATCCACATACCAAACATTTCCCCAATCTCTTGCGACAAATTTTGGCTTGGTGACCAGGCCTTTTACAGTAGTCACAAACCAATAGCTTCTTATGATATGGCTGCCGGATAGTAGGGCTCCAACATCTTCTATATTCAGGGGCGTCCCTCCTAGGACGAGGTTCCGCTCCAACTCGGTTTAAGATAGTTAAGGCTACATCATTGACGTTCTTCATGACTTCTATCGTGATATCCATCTGTTCCTGCTGGGCTTCAGCTTGAGCCTTCTGGGACTCCATGATTTCTTGAAATAGGGCAACCATTTGGGAGGTGTTCGCTGGTACTGGTGGAGCAACAGGAATGGGTACTTCCCCAAGGAAATGCAACCCAGTTTGAGAAGAGGTAGGAATCGCCAGTGTAGTAAAAACTTCACTGGATGCATTATGGGGACGGTCAATTAGCTGCGAGGGAATAAACCCTGGACTTGGTTGAGGAGGTGGGGTGTGATCCGGAGATGACACCTCATCGCCAGCAGGATTGGTCTTGTCAGTGGCCATTCTCTGAAAGGTTTAGGATGCACACATAAGCAAGGTAGCCTACCAATCTATAATCAAACAAAAATATTTAATATATATATATATCGGTCCTATGTTGTGGCAATTTGATGTTCTAGTGTTCTAATTGTTTCTAAGTTGGTTCTCCTAAGTTGTTGATTAGACCTGCATGGGCCACCACTAAAAATATGTCACGACCCGGTCCCAATTTCTTGGGTCGAATCGGATCATGCCCAGCCTGCACCGACGGCGGCAGTAAGCTGTTTCCACTTGCAGGTAATTCAACAACACAGTATAATTTGCCACAACTTAAATATTTCGAATAGTTTAAAACTTTTTACAACAAAATGAAAGATACATCTGAAATACACTGTTTTCCACAAACATCATGAATCATAAAAAGAATAAGAAAATCTAGGCAACCAGCTCATCAGTCTCGAGATCTTCGTCCTCTAGTTGGGATCTCGGGAAAAATACCGCGGAATAAAGCATCATCAGTGATACCTAAAATGTTGGGTCTCCAGTCAGGAGGGAGCAAAGTATAATTCATGCTAATTTAACAATTGAAATAATAATAGAATTATGCACTTTTAAACAATTGAAATAATAATAGAATTATGTACTCATGCAGCCACGGACGATCCAGCAGGAGGTTGTAGTTAACGTTGGCGTCCACGACATAGCAAGTCACCTCGGTTCGGAGGTTACCGATATGACATTTCAGCCGTATTTTGCCCAGCAGTTCACTTTTGCTAGTATTAAAACCGTTGATTATAGTGTTGGAAGGTGCCAGATGGTACATCGGGATCCCCAATATTGAGAGCAGAGTCCTAGGGATGATGCTGAGGGAAGACCATGGATCAATCTGAATTCGCTTCACCTTGACGGAACCCACATACCCTGTGTAATACAGTGGCCTGTTGTGTCGGTTGTGCTTGAGCAGCATGTCTTGTTGGGTGAAGGTTATGTTGGAGATGACCTCATTTACACACTAACAGTGCGCACATGTGGTCGAGATATCCTCAGGCTGCTTGACCTGACTGATGAAGGACTCAGCATCCTTCAAGGCTTCACAGAGAGCTTCACGGGTATCTTTGGAAAGACGAACAAGCTCAAACAGTGACAAATAGGCAGGAGTACCGGCAAGTTGTGCCAGTATGTCAAAGTTGTGGGGCTTGGCTAGCCCCGAAGCATTTTCCCTTCACAAAGGCTTGTCGAAACGGGCCTCTACGTGCTTCTATTTATTGGCTGCTGGAGGTCTGGATGGGCCCTCTTCCTGGGCAGTAGGGGCAGTGCAGGGAGGCATCACCTCGACGGCAGCTTCGTCAGGTTGGGCGTTCTGTTGTGAACGCGTTTGTACAGGAAGCACCTCTTCCGCGAAGGAAGAGACCATGCGGCAAGACTTGATCTTCTTGCCCTTGGTTTTGGAGGCAGAGCGTACCTCCGGTTGAGTAACTTCGGAGACGAGATCTGGGTGGACCCATAAGATCTCTTTCCGAGATGTAGTGAGTGGGATGAGTCCACTCACGTTGTCACGAGTATGTGGTAGGTTAACCACCTCCATTGTCGCCTTTGGGATGGGGACGACACCATCTTGTGCTGTGGTTGGCGGCAAGGTGCCGAATTGGAGCGACACCAGGTTGGCCGAGACTGTCTTCTCCTCATAATCGACGGAGATAACATTCGCATTGATCATGCGCTGGATGTAGTTCTTGAGGACGTAACAGTCCTGAGTTGGATGTTCGATAAACCGATGGTAGTGACAATACCTCGGATTGTCTACTCTCTCAATCTCGTCGGGACGCTTCGGGTCTGGTAATTTGATCTTATCACCCTG
Source organism: Iris pallida (assembly GCA_029216955.1). NCBI lineage: Eukaryota > Viridiplantae > Streptophyta > Magnoliopsida > Asparagales > Iridaceae > Iris > Iris pallida. Next base: position 8,452,187 of record JANAVB010012600.1, read on the forward strand.
CTTTAGCATCTCGAAGAGTTGCAAGGTGTCCTCATCATTGAAGAAATAGACCTCCTCTGGCCTCGGTGCAAGCGGAGGCTTCTGAATAGGTGCTTGTGCGCCTTTGGAGGCATTGACAGTCAACGCCTGCTTCCCTTTTGCCTCGCATCCAGGGTTGCTGGTAGCAGGCCGTTTTCCCTTGTCTTTGAAGGCGGGAAAACTGACTCCCAGAAGGCGAGCGTTGCATGCCTTCTTCTCAGCTGCTTCGGCCTCAATAATCAATGAACTCCAGTCGGAAGGAGGAGTGGAGTTGAGCCAGAGCTTAACCGCGGGAAGCATGTTCATGCTGCAGGAGGAGAGGAGTGCATGTTTTGGCATACCCGGGGGCAGTCTAAAGTAGGCTTGTCGAAAACATTCGATGAATGCTCGAACCGTCTCTTTCTCCTTCTGACGTACCTCTTTAAGGGACGCTATCGTCATGTCTTTCCCTCCATCGTAGAAACGATCGAGGAAGAGGCACGTCAAGTCATCGAAGGAGGATATGGAGTTGTCAGGGAGACTGTAGTACCAGTCGTAAGCCACTCCTTTCAATGCCCCGACAAACATGCTGGTGAGTAGCGCGTCTTCCTTCGAAAGATGCCCCATTTGAGACTGGAAGTACGTCAGATAACGGCATGGAGAGTCCTTTCTATCGTATGGCGTCAATTTTTGCGGTTTATACATAGAAGGATAAACTACTTTGTTCCATTCGAGGGGGTATGGTTGTGGGATCCCCATCTTCTGGTGCTCCTCCTGTCTGTTCTTTGACTCGAAGCGTTCACGCAAGTCCCTGATCATCTCGACCACGTCCTCCGTGGAGCTGGGAGTTGGAGAAAGCGGTACAGTCTGGAGTTGTACATTCGAAGGTTTCGACACCCGAGGTGCTTCGCGGCAGTCGGTATTCAAGGATGCCCGTTGAAGGGGCACACTTGATTCCCCGTTGGCTCCTGGGTCAGGATTAGTGGAAGGTGCCCTGGCCAAAGCTGACCATATCTCAAATACTGCTTGAGTCAGTATTTGCATGGAGGCAGAGAGGGTTTTGAGTCCCCCTCCAAGGTATCCATGCGTTGAACGAGGTCTGCTGGTGGCGCATCTGACTCTGTATCACCACCTCCCGTCATGTATACTGTCATAACATGACTGGAAGTGGATGGGTCGGTTGAAGCTTCGCTTTCAGCCTCGCTCTCTTATAGAAAAGTCACTTCCCCTGGAGCTTCGTCTTGGCTATCCCAGCTATGTTCTGGAGGATAACTTCGTCTTCGGGATGAAGATCAACAAGGGCTTGACTACCCCCAGCTTCTTCCGAGATCTTCTTTCTCCCCCCGGTGCCTTCAAATACTCCTGAGGACGAGACAGTCGTCTTGGTCTTCCTCGGTTGGCTCTTGGAGGAGGACGAGGTCAAAGAGTTGCCAGTCGCCTTTCAGATTGATGAGGAGTTAGAGATTACGTTACAAGAAGCAACCTTTAGTTCTGGCTCCTCCTCAATCGACACCTTCTTCCCGAGGCGATATTGGAGGGGTGTTAATGATTACAGCTGCTGGAACACAGACGGCATTTATGGTAGGACTGCTGTCTTACAACAACAGTTGATGGTGATTACAGCACAGGTGTGCCCGGTGAGGGGTGCATTGTGCTTGTCAGTCGACTCTCCTGATCGGCGTTTGTGAATGATCATATTACGCAAATCGTTAGAGGAGAGTGCCACCTTCACACCCCCATCAGGCGCATGGCAAGGCCAAGCGCTGAGGTGGTCAAGTGAATGTTGTACCCCCTGATCCGGCACAAAAGATGTGCCCTGATCAATAGTGGGGGAGCAACATTTAGAGTGGCTTGAACCATCCTTAGACGCACAACCAATGTAGGCGCGGGGGTTCAATACCACAGAGTTTGCCTTGCACGACTTGGTTACGAATGCAGCAGATACGCCCAAGTGAGACAAGGACTTTGAGGGTCGGCTCATTTCTGGCGCAGAAGCACCCGAGTCAACTTTGTACAGCTTACCATCAGCAGCGCGCATGATTGTGAGCGCATGCTTCTGGTTTGCCGTTGGCATAGCACGTTCGAGGCGCGTGGCCCGTGCTGCCTTGGACTTCTTCATACCAGCCCGCTGGGGTGCATAGTACTCAGAGTCCAAATTCTCCTCGCCACGACAGCGAGTGAGTCTGTCAAAGACAGAAACCTTCTGCGGCGCATCAGAGTTACTACGCAGGGCGTTAGATGCGCCCCTGCTCCGTCGACGCATCTTCCTTGTCTGAGAAGAAAATGGTTAGAGAATGTGGTCAGCCCCACATTTTCTCGAAATATGTACTGCACCCGAAGGCGCATCCTGGCTGCTGAGGAGGTCAGCTGGAAGGGTAGGCTGCATCGGCACATTCCCTTCAGTGATGGTGCCGGGGGCCTCGACCTTGCGCACCCAGACTTGGCGAGTCTTCTTCGGCTTCGACAGCCGCTTTGAAGGACTTGCGCTGCCTTCAAAGATGAACTCCTCATACGCCTGTTGACTGAGGCGTATGACCAGCGTCTTGTGGGAGGAGCCCACCTTCACGTCGTCAGATTGCGACATAGCTTTCTCAGCAGAGGAGAAAGAGGTCCCCAGCAGAGTCGCCAGCTTGTTTGCCATTAAAATCTTTGATTATAATTTCAACTACAAACAGAACAGTATTACAATATAGGACTTAGATGTAGTCCTAGGAGTACACTTTTGTTTTTATCTGGGTCCTGTGTCGATGGGGCGAGTGGTAATGCGTTGACTCCGTTGACGATCTGATGACGGTTTTCGGTTCTCTGAAGGTCTGGGTTGCTCTGGATGCCGGAGCTTATGGAGGGGAAGAAGACGTTGAGTGTCTCTTCCGATCTCTGTGAGTGATAACTCTGATGCTCTGGTTACGTCTGTCTTTGACTATGCGTCTCTATATCTGTCTCTATGTGTGTCGAAGAAGGAAATGATCCCTCTATTTATAAGCAGGTTGGGCTGCTCATGCGCGCATATGTAGGATGCGCCTGTACGTGGGAACGCCACGTGGCTGGAGCTACGGGCGGTACATGGATGATGTGCCATGACTTGTGGGTTGAATCCTTCATGCTGCATTTGTGGGCTGGCACGTAGCAGTGGAGAGGATCTTTCTGTTGCTGAGATCTTGGGTGGTTAGCACCCCTTCATAGGCTGAAATGAGTCAAAGGACATGTGGTACATGTCCGTAGCTCAAATATCTCGGATTTGGTGGAGAGTGATCTGATAGGATGCACCTGGGTTTGGGCGCATGAGAAGGCTTTGGCTCGTAACCTTCAGGAGTCACGATTCGGTTTGGGCGTACGGCTTTTGAGGCGTATGACTGCGGAGGCGCATGCGAATGGTCGATCGGCCACGTGGCTTGTAACCGCCAGAGGAGAGTAATGATGATGCTGACATCAGCAATGCTTCATTTTTTGTAAAAGCTGTTGCTGCTCTGTCATCGAGACATGGCTGCTGTCGTGTCAGACTTCAGCATTTAATGTTCTTTGACGGGTGATGGGCCTTTGAGTGGGCGCATTGATCTGCGTTCCACTAAGCGCATGGGGACGCATGGGGCACATCTTTATGAGGCGCTTGGTAATGATGGGCGCGTCTGTATGATGCGCGGTATCTGACCGGCGCATCTGTTGTATGACGCATCTTTTATTGGTCCGTCTGTTGAGTTCTTCGGGGCATTGATGGCTCTCTGACTTAGCTGAGTTCGAAGGGGCAAATTTATCATCATAAATACAAGTTCATTGCACTAACTTCGGGAAGGTTGCCACTTGGCATATGGGTTTGATTTGCCCTGGCCTATAAAAAGCAACAGTTTGAGAAAGTTTTGTTGTCTCTCCCTTGACTTCTCGACGAAGATGGATTCGACTGATCCTCCTCCTTGGCAAGACGTTGTACTGTAGGTGATGGTTCTCCTTGTTCGAAGAAGCTTTGACGGTGAACTCCTTCAGAAGACTGAGATTCGTCGAGTTGGAATGGACATAGCAGTTTATGTTCGAGTCGCTTGCTGGTAGTAAGACGACATCGAGTGACAAGTTGAATGCATGGTTTGGGTTTGATGTGCCTAAGCCTCATTTATGATTGAAGAGCCCCGGGCTGGCAGATGCGCCTGTGCGTTGACGAGGAAGTGATTCACTCTGACGGGGCGGAGTGATGCGCTGGGAGAGTAATACGCCGAGCAGAGACGACGCGGCTAGCTGAGACGACACGGCTAGCTGAGACATCTGAGTGATGGGCCTAGTTGAGAGTAGGCTATTACAAAGTCTTCAATTGGCATCATGTTTTTGAGATGATGTCGGACAGGCACAGCATGTTGCAACTGCTGGAACACAGACTGGCTTGGTGGTGGAGCCATTGTCTTGTGGCAGCAGCAGTTGATGGCGACCGTAGCACGAGTGTGCCCTGTGAGGGGCACATTGTGCTTGTCAGTCGGCTCTCCTGATCGACGTTTGTGAATAATCAAATTACGCAAATCGTTAGAGGAGAGTGCCACCTTTACACCCCCATCAGGCGTATGGTAAGGCCAAGCGCCGGGGTAATCAAGTGAATGTTGCGTCCCCTGATCCAGCGCATAAGGCGCACAGATCAATAGTTGGGGAACCACATTTATAGTGACTTGAACTAGCCTCAGATGCACAACCAATGTAGGCGCGGGGGTTCAAGACCACAGAATTTTCCTTGCACGACTTGGTTGCGAACGCAGCAGATGCGCCCAATTGAGACAAGGACTTTGAGGGTCAGCTCGTTTCTGGCGTAGAAGCACCCGAGTCAACTTTGTACAGCTTACCATCAACAGCGCGTATGATTGTGAGTGCGTGCTTCTGGTTTGCCGCTGGCATAGCACGTTTGAGGCGCATGGCCCGTGCCGCCTTGGACCTCTTCGTACCAGCCCGCTGGGGCGCATAGTACTCAGAGTCTAACTTTTTCTCGCCTTGACAAGGAGTGAAGAACTTGCAGCCAACCCAGAAGAAGAGAAGAACTATTGCAACTTTTTGTGGCTCGAACGGGCTTCCTGGATAACGGGCTCCATTTTCTTTATTTATTTTTGGTGCCCTTTTCAAAGGAGGCAAGAGGGCTATATATATAGAGTGGAATGAGACCTCTCTTCTTCTACTTTCCGATGTAGGATTAAAAGCAATATCCCTCTTTTTTCATGCTTCTACAATCTCATTATAATCTATGCCCTATCGCTGACCGTAGCCTTTAACTACCAGCCTTGCTTTATATCGGGGGCGAGTAGCATCATCTATCTGCTTCACTTTGAACACCCATTAATTTTTCAAAGCCTTCTTTGCCATTTTGCAACCACAGTAGATCATAAGTGGAGTTAGCCTGTATGGAACTCATCTCCTCCTACATAGCCTCCATCCACTCCTCTCTATGTTCGTCATTCATAGCCTCTGCAAAACTTTCAGACTCTTCTCCGTCAGTCAATAGCACATACTCACCCAGTGAGTATCTCGTAGATGGTCGACGCTCTCTGTCGCTCTTTCTTAATGGAACCACTAGTGGTGGCTGTTTATCAATAGCCTCCTCTCCTTCAGGAACTATCATCAGTATGCTGATTATTAAGGTTGGGAGCAACTCCATCCTCCATAAGTGGATCCTCTGCGATGTCCTCTGGAAACTGCTCAAAGCAAAATACCTCTAACGCGGGCAATTCCCCAACCTTATAAGGCATCTTAGAATTTTGAGTGTTGGTCATGGTCTGATCCTCGGCGAATACCAAGTCATTGCTTTTGTAGAGCTTTCTTCCTATCGGGTCGAGAGTCTATAGCCAAACTCATCCAACCGTAGCCGACAAAGACGCACCGCCTCGTCTTCGGCTCAAGTTTGGATCTCTCATCCTTCGGTACATGCATGAAGGTCATGCAACCAAACACTCGCAAGTGATTATATGACGGATATTTGTCGTACCATACTTTATTAGGTACATCATCCTACAAAGGAGCACTAGGAGATAAATTAATAACATAAACAGCTGTATAAAGTGCCTCACCTCAATAGTTGTCCGACAAGTTTGCTTCTAACAACAAATACGGTACCTTCTCTATGAGCATCTTGTTCATGCACTCTGCTACACCATTGAGCTACGGTGTCTTTGGTGGAGTCTTCTTGTGTCGTATCTCTTGCACTTTGTAATAAGCATCAAAGTGACCAATGTACTCGCTACTATTGTCGGACCGAATATATAGCAGCTTCTTGCCCGTCTCCCTTTCAACAAATGCCTAAATCTCTTTGAAAGTGGGCAACACCTGATCCTTGGTCTTTAAGGCATATACCCGAATCTTTCTGGAACAATCATCCATAAACGTGACTAAATAAGAAGCACCACAAATGGATTTTACCTTCATAGGATAGCAGACATCCGAGTGAATCAACTCGAGCAATGTTGGCTTCCTTGAACTTGGGTGACTTTGGAAAAATACCATATTTTGCTTCCCCACTAAATAGTGCGTGCGTCTCTCCACTTTTGTAGACTTTAGCTGTCACGACGCACCTGCTTTTTCGGATACGAGACGTGTCCAAGCCAGCCTACACCGCAGAGTCTGCGGTAGAACGATGTCAAGCCCGCAAGAATTAAATGTCCAAAATCACAAAGTATAATATTTTCTGCTCATTCACATTTCTAAGTTTATTACAACAGTTACAACATTTATATTTAAAGGAAATATAAAGTTTTACAATTTATGAAAAATGAAACAACTGCTATCTACTTCTAGGTTGACCTCAGCATACCCATGCCTTTCCAGTGCTAAGAGTGATTGCGGCTAAACCTGAAAATTGTTGGTTTCCAGTCAGAAATGGAACAAGTACACAAATCGACGGCAATACGAAAACACAATAGAATTAACAAGACATGAAAATAACATATGAGATATGAAAACTGGAAAGTACTGATGACATGGCACGGTGGAGAGGACAAAGAAAACAAATAAAATACAACTACCTATGTGGTGTGAAATATCTGTTTCGACATGTGAACGGCTAGGGGGTAAATCTGACACCCTGCACGTGTCGTGTGCAGCTGCTATTATTCACGAATAGACATATTGGGATAGTTCTGGGTAGTCCACATGTCTACTAAGATATTTCCCCTCCCGACTACTCCGTGTGACAAGCGTGTCAACAAGCAGCAAGACATATGTATGAGCATGAAATGAAAAGACTACTATGAATCGAAAGCAATCAAAAAATGTACTTGCCTGAGGTCCTTAGCTGGTGAAACCAATAATACTATACCACTCAATGAGCCACAATCAGTCAACACATACAGAAGTCTCCAGATGCTAAAATAAATATTACCAACGTTTTTAGAATAGTCAAATGAGCTAGAATTGCCTGTCCTTAAGTCCAATTCTGGACACAGGGACAAAACGGTAATTTTAAAAAAAATGATGTCCGTCGTTGGATCCACTTTGCACCGAAAAGCGTGCCAGAGTCAATGGTCTCTAAAGTCGTCAAACTATATGTCAACAGATCCGGTTTTTCGATACGAACCCAACCGTATGTCTAAAGTTGGATTCCGACGGGCCGTGCATAAAATCGCCCGTTGAGTCGGACCGTAGGGCCCGCAAAACGGTGTTCCGATTCAACTGTCTCAGAATTGGACCAAACTTGGCATACAGGACCAGAAAAATGATACGGTCCTGTTGGTGTAAGTTTCATCTCGATCTGACGACCGTGCACAAAGTAATTGGAAAATTTGCACAGAGGCCGATACGGGGAATTTCGACGGATACGTATCAAATTCGTTGCGCACACGCGACCAATTTGAATTTCGTCAAAGCCCACACGTCCACGAAGCCGTTACGCACCTTTCGATGCTTTCGGTTCGCGACCACGTCGCCCGGATTGGCGGGACGCACGTCGTGTGGATGAGTTTTCTAGTTTTTTAAATATTTTAAAAACAGTTTTTCGGTAAATTTCGGAATCGAATAACTTCCTACATACCTTACGAAATCAGAGTCTATCAAATGGGTTGTAATCATGTATATGTTGTATAAAAAGTTGTTCAATTAGAATTTCAAAACTCTTTATGAATCGACAGGAATCTTTCTTCCAAATCGAGGTTTTGGGACTGAAAATCGTTCTGTTTTAACAGTTTTTCGTCGATCTTGTGTTCGATTTCTCGACAAATATATTACGCATCTTCGTAAACTAATTTATGGATTGGGAAGAGGGTTATATAGGCTTTCTAAAACACTTTACAGATTGTAAAACGAGTAATCGTGGGCGGAGAATTCGTACCGTGAAATCACAATGCTACTGTGCGTTCTGTCCATGCGCTGCTGCATCGCGCGGCCTCAGCCACGCGCGACGGTGGCCAGCCGTGCCACGGCGGTGCCGCGCGACGGCGCCCAGGGTTGGGAGAGTCTCCAGGGTCGGGGTTAGGGTTTTTAAGAGATCCTCTCGATCTTTCCTATAAATACACTGTTGTTCGAACAACCCGAACGGTGCTGTGGCTGAGTTCGGGTATGGGGTGTCCGGGTTGGGCCAGCATGGGCTGCTTAGTTGGGCTGAGATGTGGGTTTGTGGGAACTCAGCCAGGGTACAGATAGATAAACAACATTGTATCTACCATACTTACGAAGATTAACAAAAGCAGAAAGGATGAACTGATAAGATAATAAATCCATTATCTACAATATTGAAATAGCATAAAGTCTGTATTCAGTTAAATCTCAGCCAGGGCTCAGCTGCGCTGGCCTGAAAAAAAAAGGTTTATTTGATTTGAAATCTTTTATTACTATATAACTACACACACACACATATATATGTACACATCTATTTACTCTTATACCTACTTACATAATAATATCCATAAAATCTAAATAAACTCCAATATTATCTATTCCTAATGACTAAATATTTATTTGGCAAAATAATATAATCAATAATAATAAAAGGATATTATATAATAATAACCCCAATAATATTGATAATAAAAACAATAATAATAATAATAATAATAACAAAATTTAACAAATCAATAATGGTGTATACACCATTATGCACATCTAATAATCCCAAAATATACAAAGACCTATTTTATACCAATGCCATTGAATATCAATACTGATATTCAATTAATGAATACTTAGGAATATTCATCAGTTTATTAAAATGGAATACAACACAATCTTACAAAAATACGTCAACACGAATGTCATTGGACGTCTCGCATGACTACATGGGCTTGAGCTCAGTTTGGGTCCAGTCCGGGCTAAAATGGTATAACCGGTTTCCCTAAAACACAATAATATAAATAATAAATAAATAAACTTCGGTAAGGGTTAAGTCGTAACTTGGCCTGGTTTTCCTAGATAGGACATCACTATGGCTCGGCCTTCCTTACCAGGGCTAATACACTAGTCAAAGCACGCCACTGCACTCTCCGTGCCACGACTTCTAGTCACCTTGTACTCCAAATTTAATCATGATTAAAATAATCTACCGTAATAATTAACTAAATAATTATTTATAAAAATCTAAAAATCATCATTTAATTAAAATAAGTAATAAAAAAATATTTTAAAATTTTCGAGAAGGGGAGCTACAAATCTATCCACCTTAAAAATAATTTCGTCCTCAAAATTCTAATTCGTAATTGTTCCTTAAATTCAAAAAGGAAGTCTACCCTTTACCTTAATCTCCTTGAATTTTAATTCGTCCAAAAGTAGTATATAATCTCCTCCTAGCCATTTTGTAATTACGAGTTGTCACGCCCCAGAACCAGAATACTGGAGAGCGGGGGCGTACATAGCCAGCTACGTATGATGAAATGGAATCCATCTCACCATACGGTCACGGCTGTCTAGATATATGAGGGTTTAACTATAATCCATCAGTCTCTTATGGTCAATAACAAGCCTAGTGTCTCAATCACAAGCAAGTAAGTAAATATTACAAGATGTAAGATCACCAAATATATAATAGTAAGGCGTCCCAAATATTATATATTCAGCTGATCATGAAGCTAGTCGTTACAAAATGTGAGGACTAGCAAGAATTTTAGTCATACATGATCAACCCTAGGATCTGTCAATCATGTTACAGCCCGTAGGCAGACAGTAAGTAAAATGTACACGAGCTAACACTTGCTCGCCGGCTAAACGCCTCAAAATAATATTTTTACAATAGAGTGGGAGAGCCAAAATAAACCCACTCGTTGCCAGGGTTCCGTCTAGTGGTCACCATCTGGCTGGAAAGTCGGTAGATCCTCGGGAGCTGCTCCGGTATCTGGCCATACAAAACTAGCTGGGTCAGATCCCAGAAAGAGCAACTGCTACAAAGGAGGCTTCACTTAAGAACTAAAACCAGCAATTAGCACAAAACAATAAATATATAGTAAGAACTGGAAATATGGAAATTTCAGGATGATATACGACGAGATAACCATGGAACTATTCAGATAACCAGGTTACAACCCGTAAACCAAACAAGGACCGGGGTTGTAACCCTTCGTCTGAACAGAACTTGGTTTTCCACCATTTATCGGCAAGACAAATAAAGAAATCAGGTCATGTAACAATCTTGTACAGGATCAAGAAAAGATTAGACAGATTTAGACTCCATCCAACAATTCACGGCCAAGCAATAAGTACGGCTTGGTATTTTAACTAACTAAGGTTATCACAGACCTAGTTACTAGCAAGATGCAATAAGATTATCCCAACAGCCACAAGCCCTGCAGACCATCCAGGTTATCCGGACGCAATTAAGGGTTGAATTCAAGTGGGTACATCGTCCAGGAAATGCATGTACCCTTAAGTGACTTAGAGGGTGCAACACATGACAGTGTGCTGGAAATATGCCCTACTCGACGGCAGGCTACAAATCCCAAGTGGGGCGTCCAGATAACGGGATTGCCTGTAGCTGAAGAAATCTCTTCATGACTACTGGATTATTCTAATAATTAGCCTTAGTTGTATTCAGTAGGTACCCCTGACCGTGGTACTCAGGGGTCCTTGTCCTAGACATGATGCAAGACAAGACGGGTTCATTTGTACAAGCACAATCGTCTACGGTGTCCAGGTCATTCATTTTTGTCATGTCAAGCTAGCCGTCGCAACAGCATATCGAGATATATCATGTCAGGTTTATCATGTCAAGTTTATCATGTCAAGTTTACTTGTTAAGTTCACTGTCAGGAGTACGCCACAACGGGCCACTATCATGTCATGTAATTTGTCAAAAGTGTACCACAACGGGTCACCATCGTGTCAAGGAACACACTTAAATTAATATGGCAGGGGCAAAGACGTGGACTCATGCGGCTCAGGAAAAATTGGGTCATATGCGGCCAGCAAATAATAGGCCATATGCGGCCAGCAAGCAATAGGCCATATGCGGTCAGTAAGTAATAGGCCATATGCGGCCAGCAAGCAATAGGCCATATGCGGCCAGCAAGTTGCATGTAAACAAATACAAGCAATTAAAGTTAATGCACGTGCATGCAAGCGGCCATGCAATTAATAGAAATGCCATGTGGACAATAAATACAGTGAGCCATATGCGGACAACAACTGTTGTGAGCCATATGCGGCTACAATAATTCATGCGGCCATAAATTAATGGCCATGCAAATATTCCAAGCAAGTATTGCTTGCATGCGGCCAAGCAATGCTCCATGCGGCCAAGGCTTAGCTAATCCATGCGGCCAAGCTATAAACACAAGCATGTAAGCACATGCTGATGCATGCATTGAATGCAAATTAATTACTAATGCATGCAAATTTATTACTAATGCATGCAAATTTATTACTAATGCATTGGCCAGCTAAAGAATTTCATGCGGCCAAGCTAGGAATAGTATTCATGCGCCAAGCTAGGAATAGTATTCATGCGGCCAAGCTATCAGTACACAGCCATAATATATAAGCTTGCAAGGCTAAAATGCATGCAAGGTTAATAATTAATGCATGCAATGGCCAACTAATGCATATGCATGCAAGCACTCTTTAATTGCTAAATGCATGCAAGCACACTTTAATTGCTAAATGCATGCAAGCACACTTGGCAAAGGCCATGCGGCCAGCTAACAGATTGGCCATTGGCCTATGCGGCTCACTTGAGCAGTGATGCCATATGCGGCTAAGTAATGGCCTAACAATTATTAAATAGCCAAGCAATTATATTAATGGCCTGACAATTATTTAAAGGCCTATGCGGCTAGGAAATATTAATGGCTCATGCGGCCAAGAATTTATATATGCAAGCAAGTGCTTGCAATACATGCAGTTATTAAATGGCCATGCGGCTAACATTGTGTTGGCTATATGCGGCTGACATTGTGTTTCATGCAAGCAACTGCTAAAAGCATGCAATTATTAAATGTTAATGCCTAAGGCCATGCGGCTCACTTGGCAATATTTAATGCTAATGGCCAAAGGCCCATGCGGCCAAGGCTATTAATTAATGCTCATGCGGCCCAAAAGTGCAATTAATCGCTCCCACAGAGAACATGTCCATGGAAAATACCATGGCCTCTATGCTCCACCAAACAACAATAGGAACCCAAATCCAGACTCCCGTAGGTCAAATTTGAGTAAAATGAAATTCTCTACAACATGGAACCATCAACTAGAAAAATATACAAGTTTGATATATCAAAATTTATGGAAACCAAAAATACCATAAAACTAGATCTACAAGAAATTAACCACAGAAATAAAAAATGCTAAGTACTAAAGTGGGTTAGAAACACATGAGGAAGACAATAGAACAATAAAAATGGAGTTCCCCATGAAGCAAGATGTACTTGCCTAAACCTCTCTCTCTCTCAGGTTGGTGGAGAAGTAATGGAAGGGAAGAAGAAAAGTTAATGAGGAGAGAGAAATAGGGTTGGTAGCTTAAATGATGGGTGGTGGTAGGTGGGATTCATGCTAACCCATACCCAACCGAATCCAACCAAACAAAACCAAGCCAAGCCACACCAGGATAAGCCCAAAATAAGCTAATCAAGACAAGCATGACAAGTCTAACTACAGGTCGGGATTCCGTACACGTATACAAAATACGTAATACGAACCACGGGCATTACAACTCTACCCACCTTAAAAGAATTCCGTCCTCGGAATTTAATCAAGAGGCTAGAGATGCAAGGACAAGCTATACTAAGCAATCAATCATACAAGCAAGGAATTTGAAGGCATGAGGAAGAGGGAAGACATCCTGCTAGAAACCTCTCTGCCGGTTCTGAATCGGAGCTGGGGTCAGGGCATACTGTTGGGGTCTCTGCTGCTGGAATACTTGAGTCTGAGGCGGCAATGGCCTCGGAGGCTAGTACTGCTGCTGCTGCACTGGTGCTGGTCCCCTCACCGAGGGACTAGTCTGGGCCGATGATGAACTGGCCCTATTCGGACAGGACCCTATCTTGTGGTCCGTTGCTCCACAAACCAAGCACAATCCATGTGCTCTGTGATACTCCGAAACAACGTGTCATGGCTTCCCACAATGAGTGCGGTCCATTGCGGAAGGCTGCTTCTGCTTCTGTTGCTAAGGGGACGTCGGAGTCGAATGCTGAACCGACGTAACCGAATCCGCCCTTCGGGGAACTCCAATAGTCAAAGCCCTAGCTGCCGGGGCTGGTGCTGAAGACTGGGTTATCTGGCCGTGAGACCACTTTCGACCTCCAGTCCTGTCCACGATCCTATGGGTGGTATACTCGTACCTCCTGGCTGCCCTCAATACCGCATCGAAAGTCTGATGCTCAAACTACTCCACCTCCAGCAAAATCTCTTGGTGGAGTCCCAAACATTACATATTCAGCTGATCATGAAGCTAGTCGTTACAAAATGTGAGGACTAGCAAGAGTTTTAGTCATACATGATCAACCCTAGGATCTGTCAATCATGTTACAACCCGTAGGCAGACAGTAAATAAAATGTATACGAGCTAACACTTGCTCGTCGGCTAAACGCCTCAAAAGAATATTTTTACAATATAGTGGGAGAGCCAAAATAAACCGTCGTTGCCAAGGTTCCATCTAGTGGTCACCATCTGGCTGGAAAGTCTGTAGATCCTCGAGAGCTGCTCTGGTATCTGGCCATACAAAACCAGCTGGGTCAGATCCCAGAAAAAGCAAGTGCCACAAAGGAGGCTTCACTTAAGAACTAAAACCAGCAATTAGCACAAAATAATAAATAAATAGTAAGAAATGGGAATATAAAAATTTCAGGATGATATACGACGAGATAACCATGGAACTATTCAGATAACCAGGTTACAACCCATAAATCAAACAAGGACCGGGGTTGTAACCTTTCGTCTAAACAGAACTTGGTTTCCCACCATTTATCGGCAAGACAAATAAAGAAATCGGGTCATGTAACAATCTTGTGCAGGATTAAGAAAAGACTAGACAGATTTAGACTCCATCCAACAATTCACGGCCAAGCAATAAGTACGGCTTAATATTTTAACTAACTAGGGTTATCACAGACCTAGTTACTAGAAAGATGCAATGAGATTATCCCAACAGCCACAAGCCCTGCAGACCATCCAGGTTATCCGGACGCAATTAAGGGTTGAATTCAAGTAGGTACATCGTCCAGGAAACGCATGTACCCTTAAGTGACTTAGAGGGTGCAACACATGACAGTGTGCTGGAAATGTGCCATACTCGACGGCAGGCTACAGATCCCAAGTGGGGTGCCCAGATAACGGGATTGCCTGTAGCTGGAGAAATCTCTTCATGGCTACTGGATTATTCTAGTAATTAGCCTTAGTTGTATTCAGTAGGTACCCCTGACCGTGGTACTCAGGGGTCCCTGTCCTAGACATGATACAAGACAAGACGGGTTCATTTATACAAGCACAATCGTCCATGGTGTCCAGGTCATTCATTCTTGTCATGTCAAACTAGCCGTCGCAACAGCATATCGAGATATATCATGTCAGGTTTATCATGTCAAGTTTATCATGTCAAGTTTACTTGTCAAGTTCACTGTCAAGAGTGCGCCACGACGGGCCACTATCATGTCATGTCATTTGTCAAAAGCGCACCACAACGGGTCACCGTCGTGTCAGGGAACACACTTAAATTAATATGGCACAAGCATACATTTAGTATTTAAATATTAGCAGGGGCAAGGACGTGGACTCATGCGGCTCAAAAAAAATTGGGCCATATGCGGCCAGCAAATAATAGGCCATATACGACCAGCAAGCAATAGGCCATATGCGGCCAACAAGTAATAGGCCATATGCGGCCAGCAAGCAATAGGCCATATACGGCCAGCAAGTTGCATGCAAACAAATGCAAGCAATTAAAGTTAATGCACGTACATGCAAGCGGCCATACAATTAATAGAAAGGCCATGCGGCCAATAAATACAGTGAGCCATATGCGGCCAACAACTGTTGTGAGCCATATGCGGCTACAATAATTCATGCGGCCATAAATTAATGGCCATGCAAATATTCCAAGCAAGTATTGCTTGCATGCGGCCAAGCAATGCTCCATGCGGCCAAGGCTTAGCTAATCCATGCAGCCAAGCTATATACACAAGCATGTAAGCACATGCTGATGCATGCATTGAATGCAAATTAATTACTAATGCATGCAAATTTATTACTAATGTATGCAAATTTATTACTAATGCATTGGCCAGCTAAAGAATTTCATGCGGCCAAGCTAGGAATAGTATTCATGCGGCCAAGCTATCAGTACACGGCCATAATATATAAGCTTGCAAGGCTAAAATGCATGCAAGGTTAATAATTAATGCACGCAATGGCCAACTAATGCATATGCATGCAAGCACTCTTTAATTGCTAAATGCATGCAAGCACACTTTAATTACTAAATGCATACAAGCATACTTGGCAAAGGCCATGCGACCAGCTAACAGATTGGCCATTGGCCTATGCGGCTTACTTGAGCAGTGATGCCATATGCGGCTAAGTAATGGCCTGGCAATTATTAAATGGCCAAGCAATTATATTAATGGCCTGGCAATTATTTAAAGGCCTATGCGGCTAGAAAATATTAATGGCTCATGCGGCCAAGAATTTATATGCAAGCAAGTGCTTGCAATGCATGCAGTTATTAAATGGCCATGCGGCTAACATTGTGTTGGCCATATGTGGCTGACATTGTGTTCCATGCAAGCAACTGCTAAAAGCATACAATTATTAAATGCTAATGCCTAAGGCCATGCGGCTCACTTGGCAACATTTAATGCTAATGGCCAAAGGCCCATGCGGCCAAGGCTATTAATTAATGCTCATGCGGCTCAAAAGTACAATTAATGGCTCCCACAGAGAACATGTCCATGGAAAATACCATGGCCTCCATGCTCCACCAAACAACAATAGGAACCCAAATCCAGACTCCCGTAGGTCAAATTTGACTAAAATGGAATTCTCTACAACATGGAACCATCAACTAGCAAAAATATGCAAGTTTAATCGATCAAAATTCATGAAAACTGAAAATACCACAAAACTAGATCTACAAGAAATTAACCACAGAAATAAAAAATGCTAAGTACTAAAGTGGGTTAGAAACACATGAGGAAGACAATAGAACAATAAAAATAGAGTTCCTCATGAAGCAAGATGCACTTGCCTAAACCTCTCTCTCTCTCTCTCAGGTTGGTGGAGAAGTAATGGAAGGGAAGAAGAAAAGTTAATGAGGAGAAAGAAATGGGGTTGGTGGCTTAAATGATGGATGGTGGTAGGTGGGGTTCATGCTAACCCAAATCCAACCGAATCCAACCAAACAAAACCAAGCCAAGCCACATCAGGATGAGCCCAAAATAAGCTAAACCAGTATCAAGACAAGCATGACAAGTCTAACTACATGTCAGGATTCCGTACACGTATACAAAATATGTAATACAAACTACGGGCATTACACGAGTCCTTGAGGACTCCTACCCACCTTTGGTCACACTACCCCTTCAAACACATGACATCATAACATTGTACCCCTCCAGTTAATTGCAAAAGGTAATGACCAACAGATGTCTGTAGCATAAGGCATCTACAATCCTCCCCTATCTATCAAGCAATCCAAAATTTAACAAGCAATAATTTTACACAAGTAGCTAAAAGGTATTGATAAATTCTCATAAGTTCGGCCATTCGTCGCTCCGAAAATATAAAGGACGAAAAATAAGGAGGAATAATCAAGAGCAATTATGAAGTTTCAAGAGCGGTAGAGAGTATCCAATGATACAGATAGAAAGAATGTTTATGAACCATTGACTTATTTGCTAGATGAGCGACTCTAGTCTAGTCACCTGCTAAATCGAAGAACACTTGTTTCTTAGAGGGGCTTGCAATCCATATAATACAGAAATTATGTTCTCGAAGTTCTAAACAAGATTCTAAAATAGAACGGAATTTGAGAAATCAAGGTTGTGATCTTTTCTGTGGTTACTCAAACACACGAGCAAGGGGTATGAATGCAATACATGATCATATCGCGACTTCCAGGTAGGTAGAATAAGGGTTACGAATGGCTTCACATTCTAAGAGGTTGCGACTACATATTAGGTACATGGACCTATTTCAAATAGTTTGGTTTTATAGTCCAAAAATAGTAGTTTGCATGAATGGATTTTACTGTGTCTTAATGGGTTCCCTAATTGGACATCAATCATTGGTTGGATGACCCTTGGATTTCAATCTACATTGACTGGACAAGATCCCAAAGTAAAACTATTCTTACTAGATTAGGGTATTCTAGAATTGGTTTCTATCCAAGGGGTTGAGCTAGTTGCCCATCAGGCTGGTTAGCTAGGTTCATAAAGCCCGAAATACGCCTTCCGTGACCTTAGTGTTTAAGTAGCACATGAGGCCTCAATTGGGTGGCACACTAGTGGCATATGCGTAGTGGGCTTCGCGTAGATCACAACCATATATTGGATCGAATGAATTGAGTCAAGGTTGAGGCTCTAGTAGGAGTCGGAAAGTATACCGGTATTATGGTAAGGGATATAACTAGTCCTTTTGACCTGAAAGTCGTACTACAAAAATAGAGTACAAGGGGACGGGTTTGAGTGGGACATGGTATACGTAGATGAAGGTGGACTCGTCTAGATCTTGCATGTAAAATATGTTGGAAGGTAATAGCTGGTCTCATGCTCCGAATATTAATGGCACGACCGGGGACACAAAATGATCTAAAGGAAAAGTGGAAGTCCATGGGGAACTAATTATCATGCTAATGGAAATTATTCTAATCAATCGAAAATCCTCGTATATGCCTAAATTTTATGAGGCTTACAGTCTACCCACCTTAGAAGCTAGGATATGGTTTTAGGAATAATGAGGTTAAAGGGATTTCAAAGTCCGGATATTGTACCTCGACTCCTGTTAATAAAGAATAAGGCACGACGTTACAGGATACCGTAGATATAAGTCATGTCAAGGATCGTTCCTCAATAAATGGAGAACGAGTGTGTACAATGACACATGGTCGATAAAATAGAATGATCTACTTGTCCACAGTATACAAGAGTTATCGACGGGGTAACCAACTCTAAGGCAAAAGATTTCTAACAACTGAGTCGTGAATTCCTATTGGTGTCAAACCTGCCAGACTATTGTTACAAGGGTTCTAGTTAAAGCAAGCTTCAAACAGATAATTTGAGGCTCACAACAACCGGTCTCTTGAGAATAGATAGTTTCCGAGGTTGGCATTTGATCAAGGGAAAGATCCTAATCATTCAGTTAAATCTCAGTCAGGGCTCAGTTGCGCTGGCCTGAAAAAAAAAAGGTTTATTTGATTTGAAATCTTTTATTACTATATAACTACACACACACACATATATATATGTACACATCTATTTACTCTTATACCTACTTACATAATAATATCCATAAAATCTAAATAAACTCTAATATTATCTATTCCTAACGACTAAATATTTATTTGGCAAAATAATATATCAATAATAATAAAAGGATATTATATAATAATAACCCCAATAATATTGATAATAAAAACAACAATAATAATAATCATAACAAAATTCAACAAATCAATAATGGTGTATACACCATTATGCACATCTAGTAATTCCAAAATATACAAAGACCTATTTTATACCAATGCTATTGAATATCAATATTGATATTCAATTAATGAATACTTAGGAATATTTATCAGTTTATTAAAATGGAATACAACACAATCTTACAAAAATACGTCAACACGAATGTCATTGGACGTCTCGCATGACTACATGGGCTTGAGCTCAGTTCGGGTCCAGTCCAGGCTAAAATGGTATAATCGGTTTTCCTAAAACACAATAATATAAATAATAAATAAATAAACTTCGATAAGGGTTAAGTCGCAACTTGGCCTGGTTTTCCTAGATAGGACATCACTATGGCTCGGCCTTTCCTACCAGGCTAATACACTAGTCAAAGCACGCCACTGCACTATCCGTGCCACGATTTCTAGTCACCTTGTACTCCAAATTTAATCATGATTAAAATCATCTACCATAATAATTAACTAAATAATTATTTATAAAAATCTAAAAATCATTATTTAATTAAAATAAGTAATAAAAAAATTTAAAATTTTCGAAAAGGGGAGCTATATTAGCCCTGGAATCATGTCACCACCACTTTTTAGAGAAGGATATTTTGGTAATTTGTAAAATTGGATTATTTTTGAATTTTAATTAATTAATAATGTGTTAATTGATATATTAGGTCTAAACCTAAAATTGCCCTAATCTAGATGTTGATCATGAATCTAGAGGCTTAGTTAGTAGATTAGAATAAGTTAACCAAGCTTTAGAATATCTAGATATTATTTCTAAATTGGATATTTAGTGGAAACCCTAATTTGTGATTGGGCCTTTACTAAAGGGGCTTGATTTCAACCAAAAGAAGGCATCTAAACTAAATTGGACCAAACCCTAACCCTAGGGACACCTATAGCTGACCACAAGAGGCACCCCTCCCCTATATAATATCATGTTAGCCCCCTCTTGCCTCTTTCATTGCAAACCCTAACCCTAATTTGTGTTCTTCCCCAAAATTGCCTCCTTTCTCCAAATCACCTCCAAATTGAACCAAATCAATTGCAAATCAATCTCATTATATAGAGGAGATCTCTATTGGCTAGCTAGCAAGGATTGGGAGCAATTTGACCATTGGAGCTTGGTGGAGATCTAGATCTAGGAGCTTTTTATTGAGATTCCAACTCTTAATAGGTAATTACCTCTAAACCTATTAATATTCTGTTTTATTTCCATATATGCATTCATTTAGGGTCCCCCTAGCCCTAGGCCAAGTTTGGTTAGAAATTAAATCCATTTGGTGTGTGTATCGCAAGAGTATCGGAGGGATATTCGAAGTGTTCGACGAAATGTCCCTTAGAAACTTTTATTCTCTATTTTCCAAACTAATTTTATATTTGTGTGGCTAATTATGTGTAGATTATAATGCTTGGTGACTGAGTTGATTTTTATGGTTTTCTGTGTCGAATTTTGACACGGGGATGTGTACTGTACCTAGCTGCACTGTCCTGCTACCACGAGTCCAGATCTCAATGGACACGACACGATTTGGAGTGCCACTTGTTGGGCAGGTAGGGGCAATTACTGACACGTGGTCCCTAGAGTTTGGTTCGAGTTGGTTGTGATTTCGAGGAGAAATCCAACCTGCAGTGGTCAGTCGAGTGACACACACGTACAGTTATTCACTGCTAACACGCACCTGTGACACAAGACTCGACGCACTTGGACACGTCCTACTGGACTATGTGGAAACATGGACATGTGGTGGTCATAATGACACCACTTCTTGATACATTGTCTTGACACTTCGTGTCAGATATGTCTCGACACACACGCAAGCACCCAGTCTCTAATACACTGTGTTATAGTGTCTGATACCTTATTCTGTTGACACCTCACTTAGACACTAGGCTTGACACCTGGACACTGTCTTGACACCTGTTGGACACTGGCACATTGACACTAATTCACTAAGTTTTGGCCCTTTAGCTCTAGATGTTCAGTTAGTACATTTGTTCATTCCTGAACAGTAGTGTTCTGTCCTAGCAAACCTTAACCATTGATTTTAGGTTTGCCCCATACTATACATGCCCTATCCATAGCTTTTGTTCAGTCTCTAGTCATCTGTCCTGTTCACTGCATGGTAATGTTTTACAGATACCATATTATTCAAGTTGCACATCTATTGAGTCCCATCCTTTCTTTCCTATTTTACGAGTACAATGTATAAGTTCAGATATTGGTAATCAGTTTATTGATTAGTCATGCATACATATCTTTGTAATTAGATATCAATGATTCAGTCCCAAGCTTCAATTGTATCAGCCACCCTATTTAACACTTAGCCAATTAGTTTAGTCCAGAAATTCGTATATATATTCATTCCATTCCTTTGGGTTCAGTCAAGAGTTATAGCTCAAATGTGGTTATTGGCATAATTGAGTTCTGATTTCCCATCTTCTAGTGTCCAACCCACTGTGATGTCCCTTATCCATCTTTGCATTCATGTAACCATCTGCCCATGTGTCAGAGTTTAAGTGTAGCTTATGTGTGAGTGTGTGTGGGTTCATATATGTTAGTGTCATTGGTGTCCTAGATAGGATTTGGGTATCAGAGTATTAGAAATGTGTTAGATAGGACATATATGTCTTTGTTCAGTTCATGTTAGAGGGAAGTGTAAGTTAGTGTCAGGATTTTGAGATATGTTCCAGTCATGATATCTTGAGAGACTCAAGTTAGGCTTTGTAGTAGTAGGCAATATTGCCTTTGTAACAGAGCTAGGTAGCAGAGGATATGAAGGTAAGAGTATAGGTAGTTATGTGTCATCCTAGATCAGATAATGCAGTCTAGGCTTTTCCTTTTGGCAATTGCTAGAGCAGCTAACAAGTAGCAGGCAAGCAAGTGCATTGCAGCACTTGTGAAGGGGGTTCATATATATATAATAGTAGCAGCAAGCCTCACAGGTATAGTGTACTGCAGGACAAAGGGGCAAATAAAAGGGGTGATTTCCATCACATGTGTATGTGTGCATATGGATAGTGGGAGATACTTGTGTACATTTATATGATAGGTAATTTGGGCTAACAGTTATGAAGGAGAGTTAGGATGGAGTATGTACTATATATATATATATATATATATATATATATATATATATATATATATATATATATATATATATATATATATATATATATATATATATATATATATATATATGAAGGAGAGTTAGGATGGAGTATGTACTATATATATATATATATATATATATATATATATATATATATATATATATATATATTGCAAGGTATTGTAGATATTGGATAATTTGAATGTATATATATGTATTATAGGATTATGATCATAGTGTCTTGGTGAGGAGTTTGAGATATGGTATGTATATATATACATAGACAATAGGATATAGGTGGTTGTGATATATGTAATGAGTTAAGAGTGGCTTGATGGGTATATGGAAATTAGGAGTTAGTCTATTATAGGATATTATTGATTAATACCAAGTTGCCTAGTATCACTAAACCAACCCTTTTAGACTAAAACTCTAGATTAGGCAGTTGACCAAGGTTGACTAATTGACTTAATTTGACTAGATGTTGACCAAGTACCTAGTTTGACCAAGAGTTGACTTTGACCTAGATTGACCTAAAATTATGTAGATTGCATTGTATACTTTAATTATTACATATTAAACACATATAACCTGTATTTCTCTAAATAGGACTCAGTTACTCCAGTTCGGACATCAGTTTACACCAGTTGCTCAGGGTATCAGGCAAGTACATTCTCTGATAGTTCTTTTATTTACTTGCTGATTACTGTATTTCAGTTCTAGTTAGTTCTATTTGATTATCTGTCAACACGGATTGGTATTTTCGGATCCACTGCATGCGACACTCACCTTTTACATGTCTAGACTCTATTACAAGAATCACTACTGGAATCACCTACTAGCATCATCATGTTCTGGCTGAACTTGTTCTCGATTTACGTGTCGGGTTATGGATTCACTTGTACTTGTTGGGCGGGGAAATACTTGAGTAGACATGTAGACATTCCTAAATACAAGAATCACCTCCCTATGACTTATACAAGAATAATAGGCATCCCACACTTGGTCAGTGTACGATGTGTCGAATTTACACCTAGTCGTTTACATATCGATCTCAGTATTTTAAAACACACTTTTGAGTATTGTCTGGACTCATAGTAGAATCATTACAAGAATCACCCTACTAGAATCATTGACTGAGATCACACTTGACTTATATTGTACTGTCTGGACTAATATAACATTACTCTAGTTCAGCTAGCTTATTTACAGCCTTCATTGCCATGCTCTTCTGATTCGTTATATTACTTCTTCTGTACTTTAAACTGTTGCTCTACATCATTACCTGTCTAAACTTTCATGCTTCATCAATATAACTGTCTATAACTGCTTTATAGTCTTTTCTATTTACTTGGAATTCTAGATGAGATGTGCTCGTCCCAATCCTGACTGGATACGTTGACAAAATATTACAGATGTTTGCTCTGGAGATACGTGCCCTTGCTATGGAACCGAGGAGGGGTTAGCTACATTTGGTCCCGATTCTCAGGAATGATCGGGAGACTAGTTTAGTAGACTTGCTTTAGGTTTCATATTTGAACTTGAATTGTAATAACTTGAGATACTTGACTTTGTATTTGAGATTATTTTGAGATATTATTATTTAGTAGTTTTTATTTAAGTTGTTGTTTGTTTATTCTTAGTAATTACCTAGACTTCTGTGTTATCTTATCGTGCTTAGACTATGATTGAGTTTTACTATATCTTTACTTGTCCTCCATTCGGAGTTGAGATCCATGACGGGTACATTATATAATTGTGTGAGTTGTTTAGATAGTTACCTAGTACAGCTTTCTACCGCTGATTCTGCGACGTAGGTTGGGCGTTGTTATGCATTTGTACCCTTATACCGAGTGCGGGTCGTGACAAATCACCTTCCTATTCACCAAGTAGCTCATCCCCTTCTTGCTGATATGGCAGAGCCGTCTGTGCCACAACTCGGTAGACGTAATGGTAGCTGCATTCACCTCTTGTGTCCCATGTGTGCTCCCTTCCATATAATAGAGTCTAAACTTCTTGCTTCCTCTGGCAATCAATATCAAACCAACTGACAGTTTCCAAAGAGATTGAAGAAACTCTCGTCATCCAACCTTCTAATAGACACCAGGTTAAAACGGATATCAGGGATACGACAGACATCTTTGAGAAGAATAATTGCACCTGTCTTCGTCCTCAAATGAAAATCTCCAATGGCAACCGCCTTCAACACATCTACGTTCCCCATCTTCAATACTCCACAATCGCTTGTCATGTCAGTGACAAATAATACCCTATTATGAGATACGTGTGCTAAAGTACCTGAGTCCACCAGCCAAGAATTGTCATCACAGGCGAGGTTCATGACAACCTATAAGCCCTCTAATTTTGGGTTTATTTTTATGTATTTAATATGATTATTTATTATTAAACTATATATTAATTTAAATTATGACTATAAATACACTTTACGTAGATTTGGCTTTTGAAGCACAACATTGGCCAATTCTTCGAAACCAATTTCATATTCGTGTTCTAGACGAGTCCACCTTCATGTAGGCATATCATGTCTCGCTCAAACAACCTACTGTGCTCTATTTTTCTTGTACAATTATCGGGTTAATTAGGCCAAATTTATTATCTATCATATTATCGTTGCACTTTTCAATTTAATTTCGGGATCAACCTCAATCCAAACTTTTCGACCCAATATATAATTTTGACCTATTTTGAGCCTACTACGCACATGCTAACAGTGTCCCACTCAATTGAGTTCCCTTGTTCTACTTATACCCAAATGACACACAAGATCCAATTAATAGACTTTAAGTATTCGATTAAACCCGACGAGCCGCACCGGCCTAAAACTAGACCAACTAAGATTGGTAGAGCCTATTCTAGGTTGCCCTAGCCGAATATGATGATTTTAGAGTGATTTTTATTAATTATTTATAGCCATCTATTGGAAAATGCAAATATGCAATGTTAAGATTTAGTGGGACTTATTTGGAAATACCAAATCCTGCTCAATCTTTTCCTTTCCTATTTAATTTCAAAACAAATCTAAACCAATCCTAAATCTTTCCAAACCTCCTCCCCTTTACGTAAAACCCTTTCCCCTAGGATTGTCGAATATATATATATATATATATATATATATATATATATATATATATATATATATATATATATATATATATATATATATATATATATTTATTTATTTATTTATTTATTTATTTATTTATTTATTTATTTATATATATATATATTTATATTTATATTTATATTTATATTTATATATTTATATATATATATATATATATATATATATATATATATATATATATATATATATATATAGGGAAAGATGAGCCGGTTTGCTCTGCTAGGGTTATAGGCGAAAGAAACGGCATCGGGGCCATCCACGGGAACGACGTGGGGCGACGTGGGACATGGAGAACAAAATGCAAGAGAACTTGAATTACGACCCATGCTTCTTTGAACCGCTTGATGGTTATGCCATTAACAAATTGATAAAGGAATCCGAATGTGTCGACAACATACTGGAAGAAGATTGGCATGGTTACACTACCGGTTCCTTTGTCGAGAGTTACATACGGTAGTGTGGTATAAACAAATCTAAGGAAGCTACCTTGGCAGACTTCCTCTCTATCTGGCTAAGGCGATTCGTGGTCCCCGGAGCCAGTGCCGTTGATCGCATCCACCGAGGTGTGCTGTTTGCCATATTGTGTTTGATGTTTGCGTGCAGGATGGATATCCTCTCCGCCATATCTTGCCGACTGAATGCGGGTCTCCGTGAGTTCACGACCACTATGATAGAGAAACCTGATTCTCGAAGCAATTTCCTTATACCGAGATGCCGTTCACATATCTGTTTGGCTGGTTGGTGCTACATCATCCTTCTCTGATGGACCCTGCTCTTGGTATTGGTGGAGCATTAGCAGGCAACTTTATCGGTAGATATGCCAAGTCTCCATGGGAGGCAAACCTACTATTTGATTTTAGAAAAGCACTGAATCAAGGCTCCAACTGGAAGTTCTTCTGTGTTGCTCCACCACCTGGGTACAAAACCTGCTCGGCTCCTTTCCGAGATTTAGAGCTCGTTGGTTCCCGTCCACCTCAAGAAGCCTTTTCTTGGTTGATGATGATCAGACCTTCATATCTGGTATACTGGTTCGAGAATGAGTGGTATCTGGAACCATACTGCCCAGCCGGTTCGCTCGTCAGTTTGGTTATTACCAGATGCATGTCAGGAATGCGACTACTTGCCTTCAAGCCTTCGAGTTTTTGATTGATGAGGCTCGAGGGTGGATATATTATAGTGAGAGAGGCGCTAACCTTGTGTTTACCATGCCCTTGGCTACCTTTGAGGTAGGCCCACATATGTTAAATACATACACAAATTTTTATACCTCAGCCAACACCTTCTTCGATGGTTATTCTATGAAAGATAGTTTTTTTGGTATGAAAAAAGTGCTGGAAGGGATTTCGGCTTCCGTGGATTTAGGAGAAGCTGAGGAGAATGTTTTTGCTGATGCTCCTCTAGAGGCTGTACCTGCCGGTTTCCATGACGAGGTACAAGGTGCATTACGTGTCCCTTTCAAGAAGTAGAAGGAAAAAATCTCTCGTAAAGGGAGATAGCAAGAAGCAAAAGACTGGGACCTCATCTTTTCAGTCAGCTCAAGATGAACTTCCTTCTCCTGCGAAGGAGAAATGGAAGAAGAAGAAATAAGCAGTTGTTGTTGAGAAGCCCACAGCGCGGATGAGGGCCCAGATACGACAACAAGGTATCACTTTAGAAGTTGAGCCTTCTCCTGGGAAAACATCATCTTTCAAAGGAGCAATCCCAGCTCCTAGCCAGAAGGAGAGTATGGAAGTGTTTGAAGAATCAAGTCGAGAGCGGACTGCTCCTAGAGAATCACAAGCTGAACCTTCTGAAACTGAAGCATCACCTCAGCCACTGTTCAGACGCCAAGCAAGAAGAAAATTAGTAGCATCCCGAGTTGTGAAGAAGAAGATTGTGGTTTCTCCAACTCCATCCTCGTTGAGGCAGTCTCCTAGTCCTCAAGAGCCTTCGCTGCTGTCGTAAGAAATATCTCCTTCATCACAAACATTAGGCCAAGCTCCATCTTACTTCTCCAAGAAGCATGACACGTGGTTCCATCCCTGCTGTCCGTGGCGCTCGTTGCATGAACATTTGTCCAAGCTGAACCAATTTTGGTGTATGACTGTTTTTGGCGACTTGTGACATTCAGTTGTCAGGCCACCACCTCCACAATGACCTTAAGAGACCCCTCTTCAATGTTATCAAGCCCCGAAGGAGTCTCGTCTACTCGTTTGGCCGTTTGAGGGCCGAACTTGGAAGTTTTTCTTAGCCATATATAACAAAAAATTTGAACTAGCCGGTTGGTTGATTTTGCACATGGGTTTCATTTATTTTTATTCATCAATATTCTGTGAAACCAACTCTAATAAGTTCCTTTACGTGTCCCTACCTTTCCTCAAAGCCGCGGCTCGTGGATCACAACCATTTGTCCATGGCGCAAGTTTTGTAATAGGTTGTCCAGGATGAATCGTGCTGGACATAGCTGATGTCTGCGACCCTTTGCGAGGCCATACGACGACTATTTGCAAAAAACAAATTTTTCCTAAAGAAAACTTAACTATAAACTAAGAAAGAAAGTACAAAGCATAATTTTGATTTTAAAGAAATACAACTGTAGGAATCTGATCAGAAGACGATCACTTTATCCCTTAGCCGATACGATGTCGGAGAGGAAAGCCTCTTGAACTTGCTGTGAAAACGATAGAGAATTGCAGAGAATTCTTGCCTGGAGTCGATGATAAGTGTAGATGCCTTGAAAAGTGATTTTGGAACTCTATTTATAGAGTTTAAGAAAACTGTCAGACAGTTAAAGTGATTGGCGTACAATACAAATATACACTGATTGTATACTATTTTGCGTGCCATGTATTAGTTCATCTACTGGCGCGAACGGACTTAACTGCATGGGACGCATGGCTTTTTGTAAGAGAAAGACGTTTGGTCATGGGCAGTGTCGTGTGTACATTCTTCGAGATTAGTGGCATGCGCGCCACGTCATCATTAACTGCGCTGAAGGGATTTCAGCATCCGTGGATTTGGGAGAAGCTGAGGAGAATGTTTTTGCTAATGCTCCTCTAGAGGCTATACATGTCGGTTTCCATGACGAGGTACAAGGTGCATTGTGCGTCCCTTTCAAGAAGCAGAAGGGAAAATCTTTCGTGAAGGGGGATAGCAAGAAGCAAAAGACTGGGACCTCAACTTTTCGATTAGCTCAAGATGAACTTCCTTCTCCTGCTAGGAGAAGAAGAAGAAGAAGAAGAAGAAGAAGAAGAAGAAGAAGAAGAAGAAGAAGAAGAAATAAGCAGTTGTTAAGAAGCCCACAGCGAGGATCAAGGCTCAGATACGAAAATAAGGTATTACTCTGGAAGTTGAGCCTTCTCCTGGAAAAACATCATCTTTCAAAGGAGCAACCCCACCTCCTAGCCAGAAGAAGAGTAGGGAAGTGTTTGAAGAATCAAGTCGAGAGCGGACTGCTCCTAGAGAATCACAAGCTGAACCTTCTGAAACTGCCACTGCTCGGGCCCCAAGCAAGAAGAAAATTAGTAGCATCCCGAGTTGTGAAGAAGAAGATTGTGGTTTCTCCAACTCTATCCTCGCCGAGGTAGTCTCCTGGTCCTCAAGAGCCATCGCTACCGTCGCAAGAAATATCTTCTTCATCACCTGGAGATGTACCCACTCCCACAGGTGATACCCTTACTCTTTCAGTCCAGCAAGAGTTATTAGATGTTACCCCTTTGGCCATTTGTATTGAGATTCCTTCATCTCCAGAACTTCCACAGGCTAGCGCATCAGCACTAGTCGTTTCTGTTGACGTCCCAGCGGCTACTGTTTCAGAATCGGTGACTATTGAGACCGATGTTCCCTTTTCTGTTAACGCACTCACATCGCCTATTTCAACTGGTCTGATGTCGCCGCCAGCTTCAGATGACGCTTTTAGAGCCATTGCTCCTTGAGAAGCATCAATTCCATTTGGAAGAGTTGGAAGTCAAGATGGAAATAAAGTTACTTCTGAGGTTCCAACTCCTTCTATGACTCAGACTACTGAAGCCACTGTTCCGAGCGAGCTACCCTCTCAAGACGAAGATATTATAGAGGCGCTGTGGGATTATGAAGATGAGTAAACTTATGAGGACATTGCTAACACTGTCCAAGATTTTGAGATGGCGGAGTCAAGCCAGGATTAGTTAGCGACCCAGGAGGGTCAGGATTTGGTGGCCAAAGATGGTTAAACTAAAGCACCCTGTTGAAGATGAGGGCAACTATAGCCCTGGTAGAGATGATCAGTCTCAATAAGCCCCTTGGTGACGAGAAATCTAATGTCGATATTGAGGGCGATGGAAGCCCAAATAAAGACGAGGGCGATAAGAGCCCTGCTGAAGGGCTTGAAGGCCCCAAGGGTAATGAACACCCTGATACTGATATTGGGGAGACTCGAAGCCTTGTTGAACATATCTTTGAAGAAAGGCAGGCAAAGTTAGAAGCCCATGAAGAACAGGCTGTATTAGGGGCTAGGGGTAGCCACGCTGGCTCAGAAGCCGGGAGCAGCCGTTTTATGTCTAGAGGCTCGAAAGCGTGGAGCACTCAAGCAGGTGCAGCAATATCTGCTTCTATATTTGAGAGGATTTACATAGAAAGAGATATTAAGCCTGTCAACACCCTTTACATTCCAACGGGCTCGGGTAAATTTTTGATTTTATTTATCATTGCTTTTTATCCAATGATATGTGACACAATGATTTTCAGTTAAATTACAGAAAGTCATGTAGGGACACTTGCTGAAGTCCCAATAGCCTCCACTGCACTCAGCATCAGTTCGACAATGGCTCCTTTGGATGCTGGGAATCTTACATCACCTTTCATGGAGGGGAGCTCATCAGGAACGCCTGTACCGAAATCTCTAAGTGTTGATGTTGTCCCGTCTGCCAATATTCCTCTGGTCTTTACAGAAGGGGAAGTTTCAGATGCAACAGCAATACCTAGCGTGATGGCAGTAATGGGTAGCATTATTCGTACTTATACGGATACCCTCTTCACCTCCTTACGATCTTTAGTTCAATTGGCCATAGAGAAAAACTATTCTTATAATTTTGTATGGAGGTCTTCTTTTTATCCAATTGACTCTATACATAATCTTGGCAGCATTGAGAGGGCAAATGCCTTGGAGTAAATCCTATCGAAGCTACATGAGCCTATCAAATCGTACCAAGATCTGATTAGGAAAAATATAAACAGACAGGTGGATGCTGAATGTGAAGCCATAGCTCAAGAGTATGAAGAACAGCGAGCCGAGCTTGATTATACTAGGCAGCATTCGCTATACAGTCTGGAGACATGGAGTCCATTATAGCTAAGGCCATTTCCTCTATTGAACTCCATAAAACTGTAAAACCCCTAAATTTCTACTATTTTTTTATTATTATTAAATTTGGTACCGATTTAAAATTTTGTATTGTACGTCGCGTGGTCGTATTTTACGTCGCGTACGAAATTATATTTTTCGTAATTGCTCGACGAGTGCGAATATGTGCGAGCGTACATATTTTTTTGAAAAACATTTTCTTATTTTTATAGTTTCAAAATAATATATGTAATATTTAATTTAGCTATCAAAATTTCCTTAAGTTATGATTTTATTTATGAAAAGTCTTTTATTTAGAATAAATAATATTCTTAGTACATACATATACTTCATGAATATTTTTGCTAGTTTATATTTTATTATTCGAAAAGATATTTAAAAATATTTATTATTTTTAAAATTATTATTATTGGTATTTTGAAAAATATATTTGGAAGTTATTGTGGCCATTTAAATCTTGATTTAAGTTTTGGATTATTTAAATAGATTAAATTAGTAACTATATTTGAAATTTGATTTAATTGAATTGATTTTAAACTAGAGGGATATGATTTAAAATTTGATTTATATTTGGAATTGGATTTTGATTTAAATTGGATTGTATTTAGATTGGATTTGATTTTAAATTAAATTAGGAAATATCTAAATTGGGTTTAAAGGAATCCTAATTCTTATCTAATTGGGAATTCCCACATCCTATAAAAGGCAGGTACTCCTCCAAATTTCTATTATTCCACAAATATTTTCTCCACAAATCTACGTGCATCGTGTCTGTGTCCATCCAAACTCTTATTCCATATATTTTACATCTACATCAAAACCTCTCCCCCATGTCGACAATCCCGACACGACAAAAATCCTAACTTTAAGCCTAACCCTAACCCCGTCCAGCCCGATCCGCCTCCCGTCCATAACCCGACTTCCTACCATAGCCACCCCCGTCTCCACCGTCATCACCATCGACCACCGTCAACACCATCGTACAACCTTCACATCATCCCGACTCCCCTAGCCATCGACAACATCATCACCACCACCCGATTACCCTCACCACGACCACAGTACCCGGCCAGTGGCCGATCACCCCGACAGCCCGCCACCACCATCAGTAACATCACCACCACCGTACCCCAACTCCCCTTCCGACAGCACCAACCCATCACGGCCAACCAACAACCCGGCCTACCAACACCAGTCACCACCACATCGTCAACCCAGCAAAGAGAGAAAAGGGAACCCTTACCTCGATCCGCCGCCCGTGCCAAACCCTCGTCCTTCCCGTCCGACCCGATCGCAGCATCCACCAACGTTGCCGGCGAGTGAGACCGCCGCGCCTTGCTCCGACCTCCACCAAAAGCCGAACCACCGGCTGTGTCGCCGGAACCCCCTCTTTCCTCCGAGCCGTCCGCCCCTCGCCAAGTCCGCTGGAGACGCGCCGTCCGCCGCCCTAATCTCCATCTCAGGCACCCTCCTCCGGTTGTCCGCCCGACCGCACCCTCCGGCCGTCGACCGCAGCCCCCGACCCCGATCTCCTCTCCGCTCCTCACTTCCTCCGGCCAAACCGCCCGTCGCCGTCCACCGAAACCCCTCTCCTAAACGACCCTCCGCCGGCCGGATCCCGATCGCCCCTACTCCGCTCAGCCGAGAACCGCCGTGTACCCTAGCTTCGAACTCCTTCCGCCGCCGCTGCTCTCTCCCATCTCCCGACCTCTCCTTCCCCAGCTCCGATCTCCGTCCCTCCGCCTCCGGCTCCTTTCCACGCCGCCCTCTCTTCCTCTCGTCTTCTCTCTCTTCCTTTATATTTTCGTTCTTTGTTTTTTTTTGAGCTGAAAGAGAGACACTAATGAGCTGTTGATTTTATTTTTGGTTTTGCTTTTTATTAGTTATTTTTTATTTTTATTAGTATCTGTTATCATCATCACTATTATTATTATTATTATTATTATTATTATTATTATTATTAGTAGTAGCAAGGAATAAGTTATTGTTTAAGAGGGTTATGTTGTGCTGTTATTTTACTATTTTTCATTATTTTATTTTGTTGGGTTTCTGTGCTTCTCCATTAATTGACATTGGCTTTTGCTTGTGCTGGTTGCTTCCCAAGGAAACACGAGACTATTATTATTATTATTTATTTATTATATTTTTTACTGTTACTTATTATTATTATTATTATTATTATTATTATTATTATTATTATTATTATTATTATTATTATTATTATTATTATTACTGTTATTATTATTATTAGTATTATTATCATTATTATTACTATTTTATTATTTTTATGATGTATATGATATAACCTAAATACATGCATATCTTGTAATCATAGTTTTTTTTAATTTATTTATTCATTTTTGAGTAACTATACTATTAGTACTATTAACATATTTATTATATAAATTTATACTTTCAAAAATTTGGTGCAAAAGATATCATGTTTTCTTATCTAAATAAATTATTGTTTTTAAAATCCTAGGAAAATCTACTTTGATATAGTTAAAATAAATCTCTACTTTGGTCTACAGAATTTTAGCCTTGAACATAGCTGATTTTGAGATTTCCAAATATTATATATATTTTCGAGTATTATAAAATATTTTCGAATTCGTATATAATTTAATTATCAAATTCCTTCGATTATCTTCCTCTTCTGCGATTAGTCCTATTCTCAATCCCTTGCCAAATCTGTACGTACCTTATGTCCACCCTAACTAAGTTGACCGTCCTGGACCCAATGGAACTGTCCGTGCCACCATCCGAGGTCACCTTGTATAGTTGTCGTACCGAAGTCGCAGTTCATGCCACCTTGATCATCGTATCACACCAGGCGCCCTATCAGACAAGACACCTTGCCATTTGCTGTTTATTTATTTTAGCTCATATTTCATGCATTATTTATTTTCTTTATGCAAAATAAACTGTGATACATGGCATAACTGTTAGAACTTACTGTTCATTTATATTTCCTGCTGTGTATTATTTTTCTTACAAATTAAACCTAGATTTAAGGGACCACCTTGTGTGTTGCATTCATTGGCCTTGACACGTTGTAACACGAAGTTGTGCGTCGCATGTAGAACACGAAAGTACGTGATTGGCTGGCCACCAGTACGTACAAGCCATGCGATAGAAATAACCGCTAATAGAGGTTGCATGCTAGTTTGACTTAGCGGTTATAGAGGTTAATGTTGTGGATACAACATAATAGGCATTGGGCGGGGAGGACAATTCCTTAGCGTATGGGCTTCGATGCACTTCCCTTGTGACCCGAACTCTCCGCTGGAGATACGAGGTTGATGACCCATGATTACTGTCGGCCCCTAACGATTCTGCGGAACGTCATGCTCTAACTGATGGGGCCTCTGGTGCCCAAGGGGGGACTATACCGATCCTATTCAGCCAGGGTCCATACGTAGGAAGGATTGTTCTTAACTACATTCCACTTATAATGGATAGGCACCTTTATCTGTTAGGTACGAGTACTTTTGGTTTGGGTACTTGTATCTGACCGTGGCTTGGAACAATAACTTGTCGCGGATTAGTTCGTCACATCTTGTCATTGTTTGGTTGTAGGTGTGACTTACTACTTCGATGAGAAGGTATTGAACCTTGTTGGGGTCCGGATACCATATTAGATTCATAACATGGGAAGATACGTTACCGTGAATTAGTTTATCATCTCCTGTCCTTGTTTGGTTGGGGGGATGGTACGCTCGTTTAGTAGGTATGTATTGGAACATGTTATAATTCGATTTACTTATTTATTTGAGCAATATTTATTCAGTTTATATGGCATGATATTATGTGTCTTGTTACGTCCCTCTGAGGACCTGGTTCTCTCCAGGTGTGTGCTATTTTCTTTCGCAGGTGTTCTAGCTCTAGCCGTGTTCATCGCCACTTTTTCGAGGATGATTGCATTTGGATCGTCTTCACTTCGCTCGCCAAAATCATTTCTTTTCTCATGTACTTTTCTTTATTTGTTGGTAGTAGATTTGTCTCCGTCCAACATATTGTATCAAGACAATTCATTATCATTATATGATATTTTTATTCATTTATTTTGTGTGGATGAGATTAGTTATGGTTCTACTGCATTTTACAGCTTATGTATTTATACGAGGCTTCCATATATTGGAGTATACTTCGTATGAATACAGCTGGCATGTCTACGTTCCTAGTCCTACGTATTTTGGGACTGGAGCGTTACATATTTTTGTGGTGGCCCACGCAGGTCAAGATAAATTGTTTTGTTACTTCACCGTACCAAGCAAGCATGCGTATAGGATTAGAAGTCTAGGATCTCATCCACATACTTGACCTCTTTCCTTGATTTTATCTACCGTTTGATTCATCAATTGTATCTTGCTTGCTTGCTTCCATCCCTATTCTTATCATCCCTTCGTACTTGCTAGAGATTGACCCTACTAGTTAGTTGTCCCAAAACGTCATTAGTTTAATTCTTTAAGTTGGGTAGAATACCTTATGAACTAGCAACCCCTTTGACCTAGTGACCTATATTAGCAAGCTTATTTAGATCCTAGAATCTAGAGGACCTAACCCGTCTAGCCAACCAAGGACTTGGACAAGAAGACTATAGGACGACTGTATGACTTAGAATCATTCTACCTTCTTTAAATCTTAATCTCTCGTACCTATGTATTTATCGTCTAATGTAGCCTAGTTTTTGCAAGCTTATTCTTTATCGAGTTTGTTCATGGCATATGCTATTGAGCGCTCACTAGCCTATTATCTAATCAGAACCGGTGCATAATGGTCTGATCAACCAAGTGTACTTTGGTTCGCTTTTATTTATCGTTCTACGGGGATGGGGACATAGCTAAACTCGTCCTCTAGAGTCTCATCCGCGACTGCCTTGGCAACTCCTTTTGAATTTTTTTTTCGGTCGTCCTTGAATCACGTATTCGTATTCGATAACGCCTCCTTCGAACTCTATATTGCTTTTGCCTTCACCTATTTTAGGAGGACGAAAGCGTCATACTAGAACTTCCTCTAACCTTCCCATCGGCTATGACCATTCTCACTTAAGGTTGCTATATCTTCATCCCAAACTACTCGGCCCTATCAAGACCCGCTAATCGCGTAATTTAAGTGAATCTATTTCGTTCTGTTAATCGTGATCCTCATTCATTACCCGTGACCATACCGTATTGTTTTTCTACGATCTAGATCGCGATTTCTTACGGCATAATTTTGTGAAAACATTGTCGTCGTTGGATCCCCATTGATACCTCCTTGTGTCCTCTCACCCCCTACTAATTCTTAATTTCGAGGACGAAATTCTTTTAAGTTGGGTAGGATGTAAAACCCCTAAATTTCTACTATTTTTATTATTATTATTAAATTTGGTACCGATTTAAAATTTTGTATTGTACGTCGCGTGGTCGTATTTTACGTCGCGCACGAAATTATATTTTTTGTAATTGCTCGACGAGTGCGAATATGTGCGAGCGTACATATTTTTTTGAAAAACATTTTCTTATTTTTATAGTTTCAAAATAATATATGTAATATTTAATTTAGCTATCAAAATTTCCTTAAGTTATGATTTTATTTATGAAAAGTCTTTTATTTAGAATAAATATTATTCTTAGTACATACATATACTTCATGAATATTTTTGCTAGTTTATATTTTATTATTCAAAAAGATATTTAAAAATATTTATTATTTTCAAAATTATTATTATTGGTATTTTGAAAAATATATTTGGAAGTTATTGTGGCTATTTAAATCTTGATTTAATTTTTGGATTATTTAAATAGATTAAATTAGTAACTATATTTGAAATTTGATTTAATTGAATTGATTTTAAACTAGAGGGATATGATTTAAAATTTGATTTGTATTTGGAATTGAATTTTGATTTAAATTGGATTGTATTTAGATTGGATTTGATTTTAAATTAAATTAGGAAATATCTAAATTGGGTTTAAAGGAATCCTAATTCTTATCTAATTGGGAATTCCCACATCCTATAAAAGGCAGGTACTCCTCCAAATTTCTATTATTCCACAAATATTTTCCCCACAAATCTACGTACATCGTGTCTGTGTCCATCCAAACTCTTATTCCATATATTTTACATCTACATCAAATCCTCTCCCCCGTGTCGAAAATCCCGACACGACAAAAATCCTAACTTTAAGCCTAACCCTAACCCCGTCCAGCCCGATCTGCCTCCCGTCCATAACCCGACTTCCTGCCATAGCCACCCCCGTCTCCACCGTCATCACCATCGACCACCGTCAACACCACCGTACAGCCTTCACATCATCCTGACTCCCCTAGCCATCGACAACATCATCACCACCACCCGATTACCCTCACCACGACCACAGTACCCGGCCAGTGGCCGATCACCCCGGCAGCCCACCACCACCATCAGTAACATCACCACCACCGTACCCCAACTCCCTTTCCGACAGCACCAACCCATCACGGCCAACCAACAACCCGGCCTACCAACACCAGTCACCACCACATCGTCAACCCAGCAAAGAGAGAAAAGGGAACCCTTACCTCGATCCGCCGCCCATGCCAAACCCTCGTCCTTCCCGTCCGACCCGGTCGCAGCATCCACCAACGTTGCCGGCGAGTGAGACCGTCGTGCCTTGCTCCGACCTCCACCAAAAGTCGAACCACCGGCTGTGTCGCCGGAACCCCCTCTTTCCTCCAAGTCGTCCGCCCCGTGCCAAGTCCGTCGGAGACGCGCCGTCCGCCGCCCTAATCTCCATCTCAGGCACCCTTCTCTGGTCGTCCGCCCGACTGCACCCTCCGGCCGCCGACCGCATCCCCCGACCCCGATCTCCTCTCCGCTCCTCACTTCCTCCGACCAAACCGCCCGTCGCCGTCCACCGAAACCCCTCTCCTAAACGACCCTCCGCCGGCCGGATCCCGATCGCCCCCTACTCCGCTCAGCCGAGAACCGCCGTGTACCCTAGCTTCGAACTCCTTCCGCCGCCGCTGCTCTCTCCCATCTCCCGACCTCTCCTTCCCCAGCTCCGATCTCCGTCCCTCCGCCTCCGGCTCCTTTCCACGCCGCCCTCTCTTCCTCTCGTCTTCTCTCTCTTCCTTTATATTTTCGTTCTTTGTTTTTTTTTTGAGCTGAAAGAGAGACACTAATGAGCTGTTGATTTTATTTTTGGTTTTGCTTTTTATTAGTTATTTTTTATTTTTATTAGTATCTGTTATCATCATCACTATTATTATTATTATTATTATTATTAGTAGTAGTAGTAGTAGTAGTAGTAGCAAGGAATAAGTTATTGTTTAAGAGGGTTATGTTGTGCTGTTATTTTACTATTTTTCATTATTTTATTTTGTTAGGTTTCTGTGCTTCTCCATTAATTGACATTGGCTTTTGCTTGTGCTGGTTGCTTCCTAAGGAAGCACGAGACTATTATTATTATTATTTATTTATTATATTTTTTACTGTTACTTATTATTATTATTAGTTATCATTATTATTATTATTATTATTATTATTATTATTATTATTACTGTTATTATTATTATTACTGTTATTATTTTTATTAGTATTATTATCATTATTATTACTATTTTATTATTTTTATGATGTATATGATATAACCTAAATACATGCATATCTTGTAATCATAGTTTTTTTTAATTTATTTATTCATTTTTGAGTAACTATACTATTAGTACTATTAACATATTTATTATATAAATTTATACTTTCAAAAATTTGGTGCAAAAGATATCATGTTTTCTTATCTAAATAAATTGTAGTTTTTAAAATCCTAGGAAAATCTACTTTGATCTAGTTAAAATAAATCATTACTTTGGTCTACATAATTTTAGTCTTGAACATAGCTGATTTTGAGATTTCCAAATATTATATATATTTTCGAGTATTATAAAATATTTTTGAATTCGTATATAATTTAATTATCAAATTCCTTCGATTATCTTCCTCTTCTGCGATTAGTCCTATTCTCAATTCCTTGCCAAATCTGTACGTACCTTATGTCCACCCTAACTAAGTTGACCGTCCTGGACCCAATGGAACTGTCCGTGCCACCATCCGAGGTAACCTTGTATAGTTGTTGCACCGAAGTCGTAGTTCATGTCACCTTGATCATCGCAGCACACCAGGCGCCCTATCAGGCAAGACACCTTGCCATTTGCTGTTTATTTATTTTATCTCATATTTCATGCATTATTTATTTTCTTTATGCAAAATAAACTGTGATACATTGCATAACTGTTAGAACTTACTGTTCATTTATATTTCCTGCTGTGTATTATTTTTCTTACAAATTAAACCTAGATTTAAGGGACCACCTTGTGTGTTGCATTCATTGGCCTTGACACGTTGTAACACGAAGTTGTGTGTCGCATGTAGAACACGGAAGTACGTGATTGGCTGGTCTCCAGTATGTACAAGCCGTGCGATAGGAATAACCACTAATAGAGGTTGCATGCTAGTTTGACTTAGCGGTTATAGAGGTTAATGTTGTGGATACAACATAATAGGCATTGGGCGGGAAGGACAATTCCTTAGCGTATGGGCTTCGATGCACTTCCCTTGTGACCCGGACTCTCCGCTGGAGATACGGGGTTGATGACCCATGATTACTGTCGGCCACTGACGATTCTGCGGAACGTCATGCTCTTACTGATGGGGCCTCTGGTGCCCAAGGGGGGACTATACCGATCCTATTCAGCCAGGGTCCATGCGTAGAAAGGATTGTTCTTAACTACATTCCACTTAGAATGGATAGGCACATTTATCCGTTAGGTACGAGTACTTTTGGTTTGGGTACTTGTATCTGACCGTGGCTTGGAACAATAACTTGTCGCGGATTAGTTCGTCACATCTTGTCCTTGTTTGGTTGTAAGTGTGACTTACTACTTCGATGAGAATGTATTGAACCTTGTTGGGGTCCGGATACCATATTGGATTCATAGCATGGGAAGATACGTTACCGTAAATTAGTTTACCATCTCCTGTCCTTGTATGGTTGGGGGGATGGTACGCTCGTTCAGTAGGTGCGTATTGGAACATGTTATAATTCGATTTACTTATTTATTTGAGCAATATTTATTCAGTTTATATGGCATGATATTATGTGTCTTGTTACGTCCCTCTGAGGACCTGGTTATCTCTCCAGGTGTGTGCTATTTTCTTTCGCAGGTGTTCTAGCTCTAGCCGTGTTCATCGCCACTTCTTCGAGGATGATTGTATTTGGATCGTCTTCGCTTCGCTCGCCAAAATCATTTTTTTTCTCATGTACTTTTCTTTATTTGTTGGTAGTGGATTTGTCTCCGTCCAACATATTATATCAAGACAATTCATTATCATTATATGATATTTTTATTCATTTATTTTGTGTGGATGAGATTAGTTATGGTTCTACTGCATTTTACAGCTTATGTATTTATACGAGGCTTCCATATATTGGAGTATACTTCGTATGAATACAGCTGGCATATCGACTACGTTCCTAGTCCTACGTATTTTGGAACTGGAGCGTTACAAAAACTGAGGAAGCAGAAAAGACAAACAGGTGTCTGAAGGTCAAGCTCGCATCCAAGAACTAGAAGCTGAATTGGCTCGAGCCCGTGCATCGGTCACAGCGGCTAGAAAATGCTAGGAGAATGTTATAGAATTGCGTCAATTTGCCTCGAGCCGTCTGGATGAATTGAGTAGACAGAGGGACGATCTTATCCGTGCTCGAAATGCTGAGATAGAGCATGATATCTTATCGATGCAGCCATTAACTCCAAAGTTCAGGAGGAACTTGGCCAGGGAAAGTTTTCTTGACTACCCCTTTCGTTCCTCTTGGATAGCCTACAAACAATAGTACTTCCGTACGAGATTCCAACTTATCTGCTTTTTTAGTCAACACATGTGCTGGACTACCCCAAATCTGAACATGTTTCAGACTAGGCTTCTACCAGGTCCACAGCTCTGTGGGAGTAGTAGGTACTGACTTAAAAGGTACCAAGTTCAGAATATAAGTTGTAATCCTTAAGGCATATCCCCAAAATGAATCTGGCAAATTCGAGTAACTCATTATTGATCTAACCATCTCCATAAGAGTCATATTCCTTCTTTATGCTACACCATTCTGTTAGGGTGTTCCTGGTGTAGTCAATTGAGACGTAATCTCAGCTTCTGATAAGTAATCCCTAAACTCTCCAAAAAGGTACTCGCTACCATGATCTAAACGTAATGACTTGATACATTTTCTATGATGTTTCTCTGTCCCAGCCTTGTACTCTTTGAATTTCTCAAAGCACTCAGACTTACGTCGCATCAAGTAAATGTATCCATTCCTTGAATAATCATCAATGAACGTGACAAAATATTCAAAGCCACCTCTAGCCTTGATAGTCATGGGCCCAAACAAATCAGAATGAACCAATTCTAACACATTTTTGGCCCTATACCCCTTTGTCTTAAAAGGACTTTTGATCATTTTACCTTCCAAGCAGGATTCACAGACTAGAAGTGCCTCCACTTCCAATGAACTCAAAGGTCCATTTGTAACCAGTCTTTGAATCCTTTTTAGGTTAATATGGCCTAATCGCAAGTGCCAAAGATATGTTTGATTCATACAAGGAGATTCTTTTCTTTTATTTAAGTTAGAAGACGTATTATTCATTTCTATTAGTTGCATTGTTGGTGAAATAGGATTAATAACATACAAATTATCTACTAATGCACCAGAACAGATAAATTGCATTTTTTCTAATAACAATGTTATCATTAAAATAAACTGAATATCTATCCTTAACTAGCATAGAAATAGAAATCAAATTCCTTCTAAGTGAAGATGCATAAAGACAATTTTTCAATGTCAAGACTTATTTCTTCCAAAAGATAAAATAATATCTTCTACTGCAACGGTCGTAACTTTTGTAGCGTCATCCCATGAACAAGCATATCTCTCCATCACTAAGTTGTCTGATTTCCTGAAACCCCTACAATGAATTATAGACATGATTAGTGGCTCATGTATCTATACACCAGTGCTGGTAGATAACACCGCTAAATATGTTTCAACTACTAGTAAATGAGATATACCTTCTTTGTTTCCTTGTTTGATAAGTGGACAACCACTCTTCCAATGTCCTGACCCTTTGCACTTGAAACATTTGTCTTTCAACTTTTTCACAGCACCTTGAGGTCCCATGCCCTTCTTTGCTGAATTTGTTTGTTTCTGAATGTTATTCTTCTTCTTACCGCCTTTCGGCTT
This sequence comes from Iris pallida, assembly GCA_029216955.1. NCBI lineage: Eukaryota > Viridiplantae > Streptophyta > Magnoliopsida > Asparagales > Iridaceae > Iris > Iris pallida. The sequence continues at coordinate 8,494,054 of JANAVB010012600.1, forward strand.
AGAAGTAGAAGTCTTTTCAGTAACATAAATATGACCATTCTGTCTAAAGAGAGGTTCAACATCCTGTAGTTCTTTCGTAAGTTCTGTCAAACTATACAACCTTTTGTTCATGTTGTAGTTAAGGCAAAATATGTCAAAACTTTTAGGCAAAATCCCGAGAATGATATCGACCTATCGATTTTATCTCTAAGGATCTCCATCTCATTCAGATGACCCATCATCTTGAGAATATGATCCCTTACTGGAGTACCTTCAGCCATTTTCATATTCATCAAACTCTTCATAGCAAACTGCCTAGCTATTCTACTCTGGTGTCCGAAGAGTTTCTTGAGGTTATACGTCATGTCATAAGCTGTGGCCATGGCCTGATGCTGATGTTGTAGTACATTTGACATAGATGCCAAATGTAACACCACGCCATCTCATCTGCCTTTATCAACTTCTTATAAGCCTCTTTGACCTCGTCATCAGAATTAGCATCAGACTTAGGTGCTCATTGAGTACATATTTGTACTCTTCAGCAATTAAGACAATATCCAAGTTACGTTTTCAGTCAATGTAATTAGGGCCAGTGTTACTAGCACGTTTCCAGAATAGGGGTATTTTTGTTATTTATATTATTTTTATAGTGGGTATTTTTTTATTAACTAAATATGATTGTTGCATTTATTAGTTGACTAGCCTATTTATTGGACCTTTGACTTGTAGACCTAATTGGACTAGACATGACTACTTGGACCTATATTCTAGGATAAACACAAGTAGCCACATTTAAGTCATGCTGAGTCAAGATTTGGAATAGAAATTAACCCAACACTTAGAGTAGAACAACCCTTCATTTAACTTAAGTGTTCATGACAACTTGAGGGGTGTTTTAGGCATTTTAACATGAGTTTTAGGGCTTCATTTATGGCTGGTCATAAAGAGGGTTTTCTCCCTCTTCTTCATTACATTAGAGCCTCCACAAATCCTAGAAGATCTCTCTACAAGCCTCTTTCATTTTCCATATTTTCCACCATCAAAAATCTCTCAAAACTTCCCCTAATCTTCACTCTAGAAGGCTTGGAGCTTGGAGACCATGGAGTTCATGAGAAGGAGTCCAAGTGCTTGGGAGATTATGTCAAACTTGACACAAGAGCCTTCCAAGAGAGTCTCATTGGGAATCCATCTCCCAATATGTAAAACTCTTGTCATTTTTCATAGTTTGAGCTCCATTTTCATGCATGACACTAGTATGAACACACATATAGACTAGGGGTACCCATAGGAAGAATAACAAGGCTCTAACCATCATTTTTGTAGAAGTTATTTGGAGTTTTTTGTGCCATCATTGGAGAAATTCGAGGAGAGCCCACCAAGTATTTGTCAAAATGACAAATAGACCATTCTAGTTTATTTTTCAGTTTTGTTTGCTTGGATATAGCTTGATTGTTCATTTGATAGGTATTTAATTGATCTCTAAGTATTGTCATCTAGATGTATATATATATATATATATATATGTGTGTGTGTGTGTGTGTGTGTGTGGATATATATGTATGTAGTTTTATTTGGACTTGTGTTTACCGTTTTTGAGTCCTTTGAGCACTATTTTGAGTTTAATTAGTTAGGGACAGTTGTGAGTATGTCTCTAAGTGTATGTGTGTGTGTGTGTCTTAACTGTCATTACAGTTTCTTGGTTGCCTGTGAGAGGGAACTGTCAATAACAGCCCTTGTGAGTGTCAGTGCACTGTCCAAGTGACAGTGTACATGTGAATAGAGTTCATATGTCAGTGGTTCAGTGAGCAGTGAGTGAAATAGTGTAATGTGTGTCTACATGTGAGAGTGTCAAGTGTCAAGCTAATAGTGAGGAGAGGGTTTTTGAGTGTCAAGTGAAGGGAAAACTGCCATAATATGACAGTGTGGTGTATTGGCTTAGAAGTATTGGAGTAGTGGTGAATGTATGCAAATAAGAGTGTTATAGAAGACTGATCTGTTGGAGTGTCTATGTGTGTGTCCATAAGAGTGTATCTTGCATTGGCCTAAGTGTAGTGTATAAGTGTCTTGTGGAGTGTCTCGAAATAGAGAGTAGTTGACAGTGAGAGGGAATGAGTGTCTTAGTGAAGCCCTATGAGAGTTAACTGTCTTGACAGTAGACTAGTTAGACGGTAAGTGGAATATGGTATCCAAATAGATGAGAATTAATGTGTTACGTGTTAGTGTCTAAGTGTCCATCCTAATGACAGGAATTAGAGAATGGGGGAATTTTAGAGTACTGTCAAGGACAATTATGTGTGTGTGTGTGTGTGTGATACACACACCTGAGTTGGCCATGTGATGAGGTTTAGAGTGTGTGCAGGTGGCAGGTTAGGAGTGCAAGAGAGTTGCACTGTAAGGGGAGGGGTCCTGTTGGCCAGGCAGTGCAGTGGCTGCACTTAGCAGTAGGGGACTTTGGACTCTCCTGTTTGAGCCACTAAGTGGCAGTATGGCCTTGGCTTTGCATAAGCCTATTGGACCTGCAGTAGTGATGGTCGGGCTTATGCCCATTTCAGGTAGGCAAGAGCCTCTTACAGGGTGCAGAGAGCTCTTTCCAGGCTCTGCACGGTGCAAGGCAGGGTTGGCCTACCTTGGGCAGTAGGCAACAAATTGCCATGACCTTGCCCAGGTCAGTAAAAGCTTGGCTTGCCTGTGCATAGCCTGCACAGGCCCTGTGGTGGCCTGTTTACACAGGTGCAACTTGGCAACCAGTTCAGATGAGTGTATGTGTGTGCATTTCACACACACTGGTGTCACTAATAGTATGACAGTATTCATAATGTGGTGGGGGTATGTTTGTGAAGCCTCAACACAGGTTGGTGTCCTAGGCAATGTGTGTGAGTCTAGTGAGTGAGTTAGCCTCAGTTAGCAAATAATAGGAAATAGAGTTTACCTATAATTGGGTATAGGCTAGATACTGAAATAGGGAATATGGTTTACCCTAGTTAGGTAATAGAAGCTATAGAGATTACCTAGGTGATGTAATACATAAGAAAATGGGTATGGGATATTAGCCCATAGATCACCTACATGTTTAACTTGATAATGGATATGTAAGAGTATTACCTAGATTAGATAATGAAGCTATAGGTTTACCTAGTATAGGTACCCATGAGTGTGGTATAGGTAATAGGTAAACAAGATTTACCTACAAGATTAGGATGAGGGGTTTGCCTATGTAATATGAAGGTAGGTAATTACCTTAGGGTAAGGTAATATCTAGTATAGGTTATAGGGTAATACCTATAACTAGGTAATGCTATTATAGAGGCTATCTATGCAAATAGGGTAATAGCCCTTGATTTACCTACAATAAGGTAATATCTAATATGTAGGTAATATATAGCTAGATAGATATGTAATGGGAATTAGGCATTGCCTATATATCTAAATAGGATAACTTAACCCAGATGGACTCGATTTGACCAAGGTTGACTAGTTTGACCAAAAAGTCAACATTTAAGTCAAGTTGACCTAGTTTGACCCCGGAAGCCTAGTTTGACCTAGATTTGACTTAGATTGCATATCACAAAGATATCCATGTTTAACACACTTAAACACCAATTAACATATATATATATATATATATATATATATATATATATATATAAAATATATATATATATATATATATATATATATTAATATATTAAAATTATAATATATATATATATATATATATATATATATATATATATATATATATATATATATATATATATATATATATAGGTCTTTGTGATTCTACTTTGGGCCTCGATTCACATTCATTGCTCTAGACCGCAGGCGAGTACATTCTCTGATAGTTTCCATTATTTGATTACTGCTATAATTTAAGTATTTAGAAATTTACTTATGATTCTTGACACGATGGTACACGGATTGGTATTATCATTGGATCTTCAGTCATGAGATGTTAACTTAACTCATCACAATGGTATCAGATACTGTTCTCATTGGTATTGGATAACATTGGATATTATTGGATAATACTAAAATATTGGATAACATCGGATACATTGGCTAGTAACGTGTCACGGTTGGATCCATCGTATTAGTCGGGGCGGGGAAATACTAGTTAGGTATATGATCAAGAACTATCGACAAGTAGTGTAAATCATCGGCTACTAGCTAATCATGCACTTTATGTATGGTTGAGCTAGTTTTTCCTTAGTGTAAATCATTGAATCTCCTAAGCCGATCACATATCTATTTGGTATTTCAAACACATTGTCTATTATAGTTTTATACTCAGTTCACCAGTTACATTGCTCTACCCCTGATATGGTAGTTCATCTTCCATTACTTGTTTGCACTGACTACATTCTATTGATGATATTGACCATCTCTTTTTATTACTTTTATTGCATCAACTTTGTTCTTCATCGTATGTAGCATCTTCTTTATCACTGCTTTATAGTTTTTGTCAATTAATTGGAACTGCTGTTAGTGTCTGTACTTTGCTCCAACCTGACTGGATAATATTTTTTAGAGTATTTAGAGGACTAACGACAATGTCTATGAGATTTCTCTTGGAGCCGGTGCTCGCTGAGGGTGCACCTCCAGTAGTATTTTAGCTAGTAGCTAGGTTTATTGGACCTTGTCTCCCGTTTATGAGATTGAGATGTTATATTTTATTCAGGATATGTATTATTGAGATATAGACTTCTAGACACTGTTTGTACTTGACATATGCTACTATTCAGTCTTTATCTTCATTATCTTCTATCAAAATATCGTGCTTATCTTCCTTTAGGACTTAGGATTGAGTTATACATTTCATATGCCATATTATTCCTCCGTACGGAGATGACATATTATATTTTATATTGTTAGATGTTAGATGTTATAAATGACCTATACAACGTTCTACCGCCAACACTCCGACGTAGGTTGGACATACCCACGCACTCATGCCCCTATACAGGGTATGAGTCGTGACAGCCAGTAAGTTTGTTTTCTTTAAGAATCACCATAAGTGGACTGAAAGAACCCATTTTTTTGAAATCCTGAAAATCACATAATTAAATATTATATAGGGCAAAAAAATTTGAATTAAATAAACATTGATTCTCTCAAAACAATAATAATAAAAAATTCACCAACACCTTAAATACCATGAATTTAGCATGCCACGATGGTGTGGACGTATACAAATTCAATATTTATCTAAGAAGATTTTCCTATTAATTTTATTCTCATGTCAACCTAACTTTATGACAAATAAAATTAACTTGTTGGTCTTGCTTTGGTCCTACAAATAATAACAGTGACTCCGATAGGGAGGATACCATAAGTGTATACCATTACTTATAAATACTAAGTCCATTACTTCGTAATGAGTTCCTTCAGATGGAGAAGTGAAGACACGCTAGATAACTTTCTATAATTATTCCAAAGGAAGTATGTACTGGTGATCCGTAACGAGACTCACCCGATATGGAGGAAGGCACAAAGCCAACGCTCAAGTATAATTACATCACCTACATACCAGTAATGGAGACCATGGGATTTATACAAAATAAACTCCCTCTCCCACTTAGTTATTTAAATATGAGGGTTTTTCTACTAGTTGATTTATGTCCATGTTGTCTATTATTAAATGTTGGTTCAGTTTATAACAAATAACCACATCAACAATCCTGCATAACAAAATAAAGCAAATATACCAATAAAAGATAAATATCCAACTATTATGGACATATATCATGCTTCTTCTTCAACTGTGCTTGGATCCAGAATAGTGCGCTGTGCAGACCAATTATATTTAAAATAAAAGATAAATCATTCGACGACCTCTGGACTGTTAAAAAATAGCATCTCATCCCGCATCAGAAAAAGCCACCACCACCATCACGATAGACCGATTATATTTAAAATTACATCAATCATATGCCTTTCGAAGGAGTTTAACATAATCTAGATTAAAAAATTAATAAATAAGCACGATCAACCCTCGTGATTTTAATTACATCCATGAACAACAACAACAACAGCCATGACATGTCCATGGTTTAAAACAACACAAACAGAACATGAATTTGAATATAATAGTTGGATCTAAGATGCCTGCAAAATCGAGTCAAAACAGATCTACATCTGCTGACTATTATTTAACATTGTGTTTTATTAATCAACATGGATGTATCAACTGATACGTAGATCCAATACCTGCTCTGATACCAATTGAAGGAACTGAGGATTCCCAGAACCACGGATTGGTGTGCGTATTGGTCGATAGAAAGTTAACAGATTTAAAACGTGTTCTAATCCTTTATAGGCGAAAATTAGGGTTCATGAATTATACCTACGATTAGAAGAAGACAACAGTTTCCAGCAACCTCGAGTAGTCAGGACCCCAAGATCTTCTGCATGTATTCCTTCCTCAGGTTGGACGTCGTATGGATGACGATCTTCCAACCTTTTCTTCCCTTGCTTGTCCTTCCTTTCTCTCCTCTCGTGATGAACGAATTAGAGAAAGATGCTCTTCTTAAGATACATATGACAACTAGAGAATAGAGGGTATATATAGGCTACGGCAGGGACCGTGAGAAAAAATTAGGTTAAGGTCTCCTAACGGGTCTAGGTATCCCGTGTTTAGCTCGAATACACAACCCATGCCTGTTAACAATAGTTCGATCCACTAAAGAGCTATTGTTGCACTACCTTCCTAATCCTAAATTACGTTTATGGGATCCTTCTTATTATATGCTTGTTTATCTTCCCATGTTAAGATATCGAATGTCCGTCAATCAAAATAAGTTACTGACAACTACATCGATCGACATCTTTTATCCTTAAGTAGTACCACTCAACTTTATTTGTCATGTCGGATATAATCTACCTGCAGTGTTTACATGACAATCCTTATGATTTCCTTAAGGGAACATCATCAACCCGATACACCGGGACATGATTTCTTTTATAATCAACAACCCATCATACACATAATGCTATTACCAATTCTTAGAGGTTATTGACTCATTATGAATCTCACTCTTTTATGAATCAAAGTAATGCACACTACATATACATATCTGTTATTATATTCGGATTAAGAGCATAATCATCCATAATAACAGAGGTATTTATTCTCTTATGTAGTCAGTAGAGAACAACCTCAAGTGGTCATATTTAATACACACAAAGTGCACTAGTATAAACCTATAGTCAAGATAGACTAATGCCAGATTATACTACAACCTTACCAATGGTTTGTCCAAATCCATATAGGTTGTGAACATTTATATATTTTACAAGGGATTGATAATATGATCTTATGTGTGTTACCACACACCATATTATCTATAATGTAGAATATCAGACACTTGCATTAACATATACCAAATATAAAATGTCAGCATTTGCCCATATGATTCACATTCAAAAATAATAGGAAAATATAGTTAATACAAAAGTGATGCTTTTAGTATATAACCCCAACAATCTCCCACTTATACTCAAATTATTGCTTTTTAGTATACTGTTACAATCTCCTCCTTTCTTCTATCTTGTATGACGAAGCCCTAAGAGAAAACTACAGACTTTCTCTTATATTCCTGTGGACAAGCACCCCGAATCTCAACTTTTGTAATGTTCTTTGTGCCTCCACCCTCACCCCATATATATAGGATGCGAAAATCATATTCTAAGTCATAATAGGATTTCCTAAATAGGAAACCCTAAGATAAGAATCCTATTACACGTAAAATAGTCCATCAATATCCTATTTATCATAATAGGATTTCCTAAATAGGAAACAATCAAATAAGAATCCTATTACATCTAAAATAGCCCAACACCAATTATGGACGTCCAAATCTAATCAAATTAAATATTTAACCAGATTTGGATCCACAAATATGTTGTTACCAAATCAAGATTGGACTCTAACAATCTCTCCCTCCAGTCTGATAGGAGGGTGTTGATCCCTTGGCTCCTCAATTGGACTTAGAGTTGTCAACTGGCCCGACCCGGCCCAAATTTAGGTGGGCCGGGCCTAAAAATCTAAGCCTAGCCCGACACATGACCCACGACATGGTGGGCTTCGAGTCGGGTCGGGTCAGGCCACGCCGAATCAAATCGGGCCTGGAAAAATATAGGCTTTAAAATTTAAATAATTAAACAACTGTGGGTGATGTATTATGCTTTGAGTAACCTTTTTGACTTTTGATGCTGTATTAAAAATTTTATTCATATTTTCCTTGTTGACATAAAGTTTTTTATTTACTGTTTTGAACTTACAGTAACATGCCAACATGAACTTATAGTAGCATGCCAATTTAAACATGATAATTTGTTCATATTGGTCTCTTAGTTTTTTTGTGTGCTAACAATATGTTCTTTTTTTGGATATACTGTCAACATTATTATAATATGTGTACCTCGTGATAAGGTTTGTCAGTCACAAGGTATTATGGGGCATCTTAGTTTTTTTTTCTCCAACTGTTATATTATTTTGCTCACTGCTTTGAGTTGTAGTAACCGAAAGAAACTGATTGTGTAATCAGTTTATTACTATAAGTCTTCAATCAAGAAAAGAACAGTATATATGCCAATATGAACTTCTCTCTATATATCTAAAAATTAATATCGGGTCGGGCCGGTACGTGCCTGGGCTTCAAGTTGGGCCGGGCCTCTCATACAGGCCGAGATATGAGGCCCGGCACATTCCGACTTACTAGGCCGGGCTGGCCCGGGCACACAATTAATCGGGCCGGGCGGGCACATGGGTCATCTTTTTGGACCGGGCTCGTATCGGGCTGGGCCAGCCCGGCACATTTGACAGGTCTAATTGGACTCCACGTCTGTCGTCCTACAACAGAGTTCCAACTTTCCTATGCCACTGATCTTCGATCCCCTAAGCAACTTTGCATCTTTCTTTGTCTCCAGCTCCTCTACCGTCACGTCGATGCTAGCTGCCATACATAGCATCTTCTGCACCATATAATCCTTCCAACATCAATAACATGGTCAAGATCAAAGTCCTTGACAATCAGCCTCACCACAAGTCTCGGTTGTCTGTTTCCGACTTTCGTCTTCCACCGGAACGTGCTACCGTTTCGTCAACTTTCTTCACCCTTGGCTGGCCCAATGAAGTGGATGGTGCGGTCCTCCAGAGATTTGAACTCCTGAACCTGTCATCTTCATGTCCGACACTGAAGCTCCCTCGTACACATGCATCATCAAGCAGAACATCATGCACTGTGCACACCATCGATGATCCACATCTCCTCATGAACTGTATGAATGGTGAAGCACCCGCCTCTGATTGAGTTTGCTACAAATCTTGATCTCCTCCCTGGCTTCGAATTGTTGAAACCAATGTCGCTCCGTGAAGCTTTAACAAACCACCCGTCGCCAAAACCGAATCCGTAGAGCAACCCCCACTTGGAGATCGACCAACTGTCATGGGACCAACAAACTGACCCTCAATCTTTGATTCATCACCATTCATAGCTTTGTTTTGATGAACCTCGTGTCCCTCAAAACATCTCGAAGACCCTCCTCATCAAGTTCCTGACGATCCAACCTCTGTCGAACACTAATCGAGCCTGTACAACTCATGACTTGAGCCTATACATGCTACAACACAAATCTCCTTGAGCCAGCTGTTGGGAACCCTTTACAATCATCTAATCTTTGCCTCCAAACAAATTGCTACATCGATTATCTGTTAGTCTCCCTACCGAAACCAAGTTGTAGCACAAACTTGGTACATGTATACACCCTTAAAGACGAGCTTATCACCAAACTCCGCCATCAAGTACATATTACCGATGTCTACAACTGCAGTTGTCCCCTTGTTGCCCATCTTTACACGTCCAAACCTGCCATCGCGGTATGACGTGAAGATACTCCTCTATGAAGTGGCGTGATACGATGCCCCTGTATCCATGACCAGTCGTCGTCATGCAACATGCCACAAGGTTCCTCTACGTTAGTCACTGTAATGATGATATCTCTCATTGTTGTGAGATCCTCCTAATCGTCCTTGCCTTTGGCCTTCTCAGCTTTGAGCTTTATGCAGTTCCTCTTGATATGACCCCTTTTGCTACAGTGATAACAACCCTCATTATGGTCCACAGTCGCAAGATCCCGAGAACTCTCCCGTGTCCTTATATGTGACTTGAGTCTTCCCTTCCCGTAGGAAGCCACCAGAGCAGACTCCTGAGACAATTCAACTTGCTTGCACCGAACCTTCTCATTCAGCAAGCTACTTTTGACTGCCTCCATCGTGACAACTCTATCCGTAGCGGAGCTGCTAACCTATACCACCAAGGTCTCTCATCTTTTCGGTAGAGAACTCAAAAGTAGTAGGACCTGAAGCTCATTATCAATCACTATCTTCATCACAGACAGCTGATTGATGATACCTTGAACCTCGTTCCGATGTTGTGCCACTGGAGCACCCTCCATGTACTTCGAGTTGACGAGTTGGCGAATAAGAAATGCCTTATTGCCAATCGTCTTCCTTTCATACAATGAATGCAACTTCTACCACAATGCTTTTGCAGAACTCTCCATGACACGTGGTTAAACACCGAATCCTTCAACCATTGGTGGATGAATCCAACAACCTTCCTATTCAGTCGTTTTCAATCTTCAGCAGCTTTGTCTAATGGCTTTGCTCTGTCGCCCTCCAGCGGACTATGCAAGTCCTTGCACTAGAGTAGATCCTCCATCCAATTTGCCTAGTTTTCTCATGTAAGGGTGATCATACGAGTGTTCATCTGTTCCGTAGACATGGTTGGCAGAACCTCAAAAGCTCTGACACCAAATGTTGGTATCAGACGAGAACGAACCTCGTTCTGATGCCAGATGTTGGGAATCGAACACGCACTACAAGTGCTTCGATATCGTATCTGAGACAATGTCTCAGCAAAAACTTAGGCCAACCCATATGAAATAACCAACATTCATCTGACAAACATGAAGCACATATAAAGACAAATATATGGCGGTGACTACGTCATATAGACAAATTCCAATCTATATAACTCAGATAAAATTACAAGATAAAAAAAATCCAATGTTGAATACTTTGCCCTAATAGGTTCAACCCCTCACCACACTCAAGAAGAAACGACAAAGATTTCAATGAAATCACTCACCAACTCGTAGCAATCTCCCTAACCGAATTTGACGACTCCTCGACCAAATCTTCTTCTTCTTCCTCCTCCTATCTTGTATGACAAAGTCTTAAGAGCAAAGTGCATAATTTTTCTTAGATCTCATATGAACGAACACCCCGAATCTCAATTTTCGTGCTGTGCTTGTGTCTCCACCCTCATCCCATATATATAGGATAAAAAAAAAAAAATCCTATTCTAGGTCATAATAGGATTTCCTAAATATGAAACCTTACGATAATAATCTTATTACACCTAAAATAGCCCATTGACATCATATTTTAGATCATAATATGATTTTCTAAATAGGAAATCCTTAAATAAGAATCCTATTACATCTAAAATTGTCCAACAACAATTATGGATGTCTAAATCTAATCTAATCAAATATTTAATCATATTTGGATACACAAATATGTTGTTGCCAAATCCAGACTGTACTCCAACATCGAGAAGCACATGTTGGCTTAATCATATTTGGACACACAAATATGTTGTTGCCAAATCCAGACTGTACTCCAACATCGAGAAGCACATGTTGGCTTTTGTTGCAAATCGAGAAGAATCCTTCATCGCCCATCGTTGGCGTCAGATCTTTTACTATCTTGAGAATTGACTCCTTTGTTGGAGTCTAGTGCTTTGTTGGAGTCTGGTGCTGATAACGTGTTATGAACATGGAAGAGAAAGCAAATGAATACTCTAGGACTCTTTTCATTAATAATATATATGAAGAGGAAATTCGAAAGATGTGGTTATAGATAGGGATATAGACATCCATATTTGATCTTATCCACAAATTATAACATATATGATAATGATTAATTTTTGTTTTTATTATCCTTATTCTTCTCTTGTAGATTGATTAATTTGTTTGTCTGTTAAGCTTATAAATATTATAAATAAGAACAAATATGGATATCTCATATATATTTAACACCTAATATCTCTTGACGACAACGCATATACTAAGATTAATTTATGTATAGTATGCGACACATATTGGGTTGGATACCCTATAAGCTTTCGGGTCCAAAAATCTCATACACCCGACCCAAAAGGTTTTGCAGCATAATATAATGCAACCAAGCTAAAATAATATTCTGATCGATTTCCAAGCTAAAAGGAAATAAAAACGGGCTGGAGTGGTGCGTTTAATTTTGGAGGCCAATCGATCCCGATTTAAAATTTCAAAGTGAGTTCTTTCTTTCCTCCTCCTTCCTCCTCCTCCTCTCTTCTCATTTCCCGCCTCTTCTTCTTCTTCGAGAGCAAGAATCCCTAATTTTGGAAATTAGGGTTTCAGATTTGTTGCGTCCGAATTAAAGTTTTGCTAGATCGACCGGCCCAATGATTCTTGACGGGAAAGTTGAAATTTTGAAGATTTTTTCCTCCCTGGGCGAGCAGAATTTGTCGATTTGTTATCTAGGGTTTGGTGATATCGAGCGATTCTTCTGATATGGAACAGGGATGTTGTTTCTGTGAGATTCTTGTGTCAAGTGGACATAATTGATTTAGTAGTGGAAGATTGTAGATTGGATTTAGTTTTTTTTTTTTTTTCGTGCGAAAGTCGACATTTTAGCTGTGATTAAGAGGCGACCCAAATTTAGGAGGCAAAATTCCGAAAAGGTTCCGATAAATCTTAAAGTTAGCAATAAATGATAGTAAAAGGCCCCACTTTGGGTCATTTTTCTGATCCGTGGTGGATCGAAAGCATTCGGTATTAGCTTTATGATTCTTTGGTTTTTCTTTAGTTCTGGTTTTGAGTTTTGGATTGCCAAATGTACAGAACGAGCTGCCAAATTTACAAGTACAAGAAAAACTGATATGGGAATCGATCTTTGTTGGAGTTTGGTCATTTTCTATGTGAATTTTAGTCCCACATCGGCTAGACCAAAGGAGTTGTATCTCTATATAATAGGTTTCCTATTTTAGAGATGCACATGTGGTGTGGAGGTGCACATGGGTGTGCCATGTGGGGTTATTTTTCTAATGGAAAAAAGGCTAAATCAACAATAAAAGCATTCATGCTTTTTGCTCTTGGGAAATTCATTTCCATGGGAGCTAAGCCCCGTAGGGGCTTAGCGACTCGGACTCGGACTCGGGCTCGGACTCGGGCTCGGGCTCATGAGGCGTAATGTGGCGTTTTGTTGGCGCACTTTGCACTTAGCAGCACGTCAGCATCGTCGCTAGGCGCATAGTGCGCTTTAGTTGCGCTCGTTGCGCGAGCCACGTTGCGCAAGCCCAATTGCGCTGTCCAGGTGCGCGCTCCGGTTGCGCAGTGTGCGTAGTGCGCGCTCTGTTGCGCAAAGTGCAAGGAGAGCGCTGGGTGTGCGCAGTTGGCAGCAGAACGTGCGTTAGCATGTTCTGGACGGTTGCTACATGTTCGGGGTGGTTATTACCACGTCCCTAACTTTGTGGCAACCGTCCAGTTGCTGCAGGGCCTATATAAGGCATCCTCTCTCTCAAGGCTCATTACAGAATAGAAAGAGAAGCCACCAGAAAGTTTACGAAGTGTTCTTTAGCACAAGTAAACAGAGATTTTCAGACGTGTTCTTTAACACAGTTCTGATCTGCAGCCTTCGAGAGAGAGAGAGGAAAGGCGCCGCACCAGCGTTGCTTTTTGCACAGGAGTTTGTGTCCATCCGAGGAGTCAGAAGAGCAGTAGTGTTCCAAGTTCTCCGACGAACTTGCTGGTTCCTGGAAGCTGTTCGTGTAGGGCGAATAAAGCTTTGAGCAACGATGATCATTCACCCCAGCAGGAGTTCTTCCATCTTTCGCCAGTCATCTTCTTCGTTGCTGCCAGTAACTCTGATTGTATCTTCTTTTTAGAAGTACTACGATCTGATTGCTGTGATTACGAAATCTTTTTAGATTCTCGTAATATCATAACGATATCTTTTTAGATCTTCGTTATACTTGCGCAACCTTCCTAGAAGTGTTGGGTTGGAACATTGTTTTTACAATTGTTTCATATTCTCAGTTTTCCATCGAAAAATTGTGCCCCAGCTTTAACAATCTCAAAGCTTTATTGCTACGATGGAAAACGTTAATGCTTCACTCCTCAATACTGACTTTTGCAAATTAGAAAAGTTTGATGGAGAGCATTATCAAGTCTGGAAGAGGAAAGTTTTTCTCACTCTTCAACTCAGAGACGTGGATCATGTGCTTTTGAAGAGGAACCTACCGTTCCAGATACTGGGTCTGCTGCCGCAATCTCTGCGGCTACTAAACTTCAGGCCAAGTGGAGAAGAGAAAATAGCATTTGCAGGCTGCTTATCCTGAATGCTATGGAGGATTCCCTTGCAGAATCCTATTCTAAGAAGAATATCGCTAGAGACATATGGGAGTCTCTAGAAAAACTCTACGAAGAAGACAAGAACCGCAGTAAAATATTTGTGGTTGAAAAATATCACAAGTGGTTCTTTGAGGACGAAAAGTCTATGCTGCTGCAGGTGAAGGAGTTCCTGAAACTGCGACAGAAGTTGGAAGACGAGGCGATGCCCCTCCCCGACAAGTTTGTTGTTGGAGGGATTGTCTCAAAGCTCCCCGCTGGGTGGAGCAAGTTCTATGCAAACATGCATTGGAAGAAGCTTGAGATCAGTCTTGAAGATCTCTTGCAGGAAATATATGTTGAGGACCAGATGCGGGCTCAACTGAAGGTGGACACACTGTTCAAGCAATTGGCTAACGCCAATCTGGTTCAGACCAAGGAACCAAGGGGAAAGCAGGCGGCTTTCCACAGCAAGAAGAAGGACCCTTACAATCTAAAAGTCAAGGGAACTTCTATCAAGAAAAAGAAGCCAAAGTCTCAAATGCCTTGCTTCAAGTGTGGCAAGAAGGGCCACTTTAAGAATGAGTGCAAAGCAAAAACCAAGCAATCAGAGCAAGGAGAGCCTAGTAAGGTATCTATGATCACTGACATTGTTGCTATGATTGCACAGGTTGATGCGGTGAGGACTGACTCTGACTGGTGGGTAGACACTGGAGCCTCCTGCCATGTCTGCTCCAGTAAGGAGTGGTTCACCACCTATACACCTACTTCTGAAGTGGTTATGATGGCGAACCAGGCACAAGCTGAAGTGCTCGGGATCGGGACGGTGGTGTTGAAGCTGACTTCGGGGAAGTCTCTGACGCTTCAAGGCGTGAAGCACGTACCTGCTATCGCCAAGAACCTGATCTCAGGAGGCCTACTCTGCAAAGCAGGCCTCAGGATGGACATCAATGCTGGCCAGATGGTGATGTCTATCAAAGGAACATATTTCGGGAAAGCTTTTTATACCGAAGGAATGTTCAAAATTCAGCTTGTAAATCAGTCCAATGTAATTAATGTGATTAATGAAGTCACTCATTGTAAACGAATAAACAGAATGTCTAGTCTAGGACTTATCTCCAAGTGTGGGGGTAAGGTAGAGAAATGTGAAGTTTGTGCTCAAACAAAAATCACAAGGAAACCCTTTCCTCGGGTTAATCGAAGTACAGATCTTCTGGAGTTGGTACACTCTGATATCTGTGACTTCAAACAGTTCTCTACAAAGGCCGGGATGAAGTATTTCATAACCTTCATCGATGACTTCTCAAAGTATGCGTTCGTCTACTTGCTGAAGGCTAAAGACGAAGCATTCGAGAAGTTCAAGGAGTTCAGAGCCGAAGCTGAGCGGCAGACTGGACAACAACTCAAAAGGATAAGAAGTGATCGAGGTGGGGAGTACAGGTCTCATGAATTCGCATCGTTCTGCAAAGAACATGGAATCGTCAATGAGACTACGACTCCGTACTCTCCTCAGTCAGACGGAGTAGCAGAGAGGAAGAACAGAACGTTAACAGAAATGATTAACTCAATGTTGTTGACTACTGGTCTTCCTAAATGCTACTGGGGAGAAGCTGCATTGACGGCCACTTTTATTCTAAATAGAGTGCCTCATGCAACTTCAGACGTTACTCATGAACTCTGGTTCAAGGTCAGACCTAACTTGAATGTCATTCGAGTGTGGGGGTGTCTGGCATATGTCAAGCTTCCAGATCTGAAGATTCAGAAGCTTGGGACAAGGACTACTAAGACGATCTTCTTGGGGTATGCCGAGAAGAGTGATGCTCGGAGATTTCTTGATATTGAATCAAATCATATCATCGAATCTCGCGACGCAGAATATTTTGAAGACAAGTTTGCAAGGCACAAGAATATTGTTCTTGTGGATGTTCCTGAGAACAATGAGGGTGCGCAGGTCTTCAATGAAGATGTGGTCCAAGAAGATGTTGTTGTTGAAACAACGGTTGAACCAGATCTCGCTGAGCCGTCAACGAAGCGAGTGAGGAGGCCGAAGGACTTCGGAAGTGACTTTGTCACCTATCATGTGGAAGCAGATCCGCTTACCTATGATGAGGCGATGAAGACCAGAGACGCGGTTTTCTGGAAGGAGGCGATTGACAATGAAATTGATTCCATCACCTCAAATAACACTTGGGTGTTGGTTGATCTTCCTGAAGGAGCGAAACCCATCGGATGCAAATGGATCTTCAAGAAGAAGATGAAAGCAGACGGAACTATTGACAAGTTCAAGGCTAGGTTGGTAGCCAAGGGGTTTTCTCAGAAGCAGGGGATTGACTATTTTGACACGTATGCTCCAGTAGCCCGGATGACCACCATCAGAATATTGATTGCTCTCGCAGCAATACATAAGATGGTGATACATCAGATGGATGTGAATACGGCTTTCCTAAATGGCGAGCTGACCGAAGAGATTTACATGCAACAGCCAGAGGGATTTGTCATCAGGGGTCTTGAAGACAAAGTCTGTAAGTTGGTGAAATCCTTGTACGGTCTTAAACAAGCTCCCAAGATGTGGCATGAGAAATTTGACAAAGTTATAAGGTCAAATGGCTACATGGTCAGCGATACAGACAAGTGTGTTTACACGAAGTTCGCTGATGGAAGAGGTGTGATCGTTTGTCTGTACGTGGATGACATGCTTATCCTGGGTACGGATATTAGATGTATCACGGAGACAAAGAAATTCATCTCAAGCAAGTTTAGTATGAAGGACTTGGAGGAAGCTGATGTGATCTTAGGGATCAAGATCATCCGGACAGACACTGGACTAGCGCTGTCACAGTCTCATTATATTGAGAAAATGATCACTCGTTATGGGTATCGGGATCTTCCAGGGATCGATACGCCGTACAGGTATGATCTGAAGCTGAAGCCTAATTCAGGGGAAAGCGTCAGGCAGCTGGAGTATGCAAGCGTAATCGAAAGTTTGATGTATGCTACTAATGCCACAAGGCCTGACATAGCTTTCGCCGTGGGAATGCTGAGTCGTTTCACGAGCAACACAGGTGCTGAACACTGGAAAGCTGTGAAACGGGTTATGAGATATCTCAAGAAGACTCAGACATATGCACTGTACTACAGCGGAGATCCGCCGGTAGTGGAAGGCTTCAGTGATGCCAGCTGGTGCTCAGAGGTGGAGAGCGAGAGGTCCACAGGTGGATTCATTTTCACATTGGGTGTAGCTGCTATATCGTGGAAATCGAAGAAGCAGACTATGCTCTCGCGGTCATCCATGGAATCTGAGTTCTTTGCACTTGATACCGCAGCCGAGGAAGCAGAATGGCTTCGGGAGCTCATGTATGATCTTCCAATGGTTGGGGCGCAAATATCGGCGATACCGATATATTGCGACAACCAGGCGACTGCGGCGGTGGCATCAAATGACCTCTTCAACGGGAAGAAGAAGACTGTGCGGTTGAAGCACAGGGCAGTACACGAACTTATCAAGAGGTGTTATTGCAGTTATTGATGTTCGGAGTTAGGAGAACCTGGCGGATCCGTTCACCAAGGGCCTCAAGCGCCAGCTGGTCGATGACACAGCTTGTAAAATGGGCTTGAAGGCATTCTGATATTGTATTATTGTATTCCTACCATAAAGTTTTATGCTATTAGTTCAAAGATTTATTTACTAGGCATCTAGCTTTTGGTTCAAGGGAGGACCACTAATCGGAAGAATATCAGGAACGGTGGGTACATGTTCTAATGGGCATGGAGAGGTTACGGACCTATAACCACTGTTGTCTACTGTTGTTTTTTGCGGAAAACGGTTCCTGTGGGAAGGTTGGCTTAATTGCCTTAATGAGTTCTCAGGCAGAGTGAATGTCTGGTGTGCTTTACAGGAAGCACGGTAGAGCAGCACTACAAGGAGTGAAACTCCATGCTACAGTGGGGTTCCTATATGTGGGGTGCAGCCCAGTAATAGGATAAAGCCTCGGCTTTGCAGGCCAAGTCACAGCGGCGTAGCACCGCAAATAGGCAGTTAGCCTAATGCTGTATCATAAAAATAAAGAGGGGTGTAGTCAGCACTACAAAGAGGAGGAGTTCCTCATGTTACAGTGGCACGACACCACAATAAGGTACCCGGTTAGGGATAAAGCCTCGGCCTTGCAAGCCATGTCGTTGCGGCGTAACACCGCAAGGGAGCCTAAGGCTTCATGCTGGGTAGTTTGGCACTACAAAGAGGCGGTTGTCTCATGCTACAGTAGTATGACACTACGATGAGGTTCCCGGTACGGGGTAAGGCCTCGGCTTTAAGCCATGTCATGGCGGCGTAGCACCGCAAGGGAAGCGCAAAGCGCTTTATGCCATGTCTCTTTATAATGAACTCACCTATAGTGTATGGACAAAGAGATATCAGGCCGTCTCTTGAGGGTAAACTTGTACACGCCCAAAATTATACACTGAAACCAGGCTGGCACAGGACCTTTAATGTGTAGCCAGAAGCACACGTAACTACATTATGCGAGTGAAAAGAATTTCAACTATGATGCAGAATTCAAGGCTTAGTCCATTCTTGTATTATAGTCTGTTGTTTGACCCACACGGGAAGATTCAAGTCGTAAGCGACATCTCTCCTAATGCATGATGGACAGTTACTGTGGGGAACACTTATACCCATATATATATAGATAGGTGGGGGATTGTTGGAGTTTGGTCATTTTCTATGTGAATTTTAGTCCCACATCGGCTAGACCAAAGGAGTTGTATCTCTATATAATAGGTTTCCTATTTTAGAGATGCACATGTGGTGTGGAGGTGCACATGGGTGTGCCATGTGGGGTTATTTTTCTAATGGGAAAAAGGCTAAATCAACAATAAAAGCATTCATGCTTTTTGCTCTTGGGAAATTCATTTCCATGGGAGGGGCTTAGCGACTCGGACTCGGACTCGGACTCGGACTCGGACTCGGACTCGGACTCGGACTCGGGCTCGGGCTCGGGCTCGGACTCGGGCTCATGGGCTCACGAGACGTAATGTGGCATTTTGTTGACGCACTTTGCACTTAGCACGTCAGCATCGTCGCTAGGCGCATAGTGCGCTTTAGTTGCGCTCGTTGTGCGAGCCACGTTGCGCAAGCCCAGTTGCGCTGACCAGTTGCGCATGCCCAGGTGCGCAAGCCCAATTGCGCTGCCCAGGTGCGCGCTCCGGTTGCGCAGGGTTGCGCTGGTTGCGCAGTGTGCGCAGTTCAGTGCGCGCTCTGTTGCGCAAAGTGCAAGGAGAGCGCTGGGTGTGCGCAGTTGGCAGCAGAACGTGCGTTAACATGTTCTGGACGGTTGCTACATGTTCGGGGTGGTTATTACCACGTCCCTAACTTTGTGGCAACCGTCCAGTTGCTGCAGGGCCTATATAAGGCATCCTCTCTCTCAAGGCTCATTACAGAATAGAAAAAGAAGCCACCAGAAAGTTTACGAAGTGTTCTTTAGCACAAGTAAACAGAGATTTTCAGACGTGTTCTTTAACACAGTTCTGATCTGCAGCCTTCGAGAGAGAGAGAGGAAAGGCGCCGCACCAGCGTTGCTTTTTGCACGGGAGTTCGTGTCCATCCGAGGAGTTAGAAGGGCAGTAGTGTTCCAAGTTCTCCGACGAACTTGCTGGTTCCTGGAAGCTGTTCGTGTAGGGCGAATAAAGCTTTGAGCAACGGTGATCATTCACCCCAGCAGGAGTTCTTCCATCTTTCGCCAGTCATCTTCTTCGTTGCTGCCAGTAACTCTGATTGTATCTTCTTTTTAGAAGTACTACGATCTGATTGCTGTGATTACGAAATCTTTTTAGATTCTCGTAATATCATAACGATATCTTTTTAGATCTTCGTTATACTTGCGCAACCTTCCTAGAAGTGTTGCGTTGGAACATTGTTTTTACAATTGTTTCATATTCTCAGTTTTCCATCGAAAAATTGTGCCCCGGCTTTAACAATCTTTTACTATGAGGGTCTGTTTGGTTACCGTGAATTGGAATTTCTGAAGTTGGAATTCGGGGAAATGGAACTTCAGTTAGCGTGGATTCAGTAATTCCATAATCCATATGGAAGCCCAAGGTTCCAAGTTTTATATACGAGAAAACGAGGAATTGGAAGACACTACCATGATTGTTAAATGACCAAGGGAACTTCACCTTATAGAAGAAAATGGCGACTGTATCCAATGGAATTTTCTTTACTCATCAATATTGGGTATAATCAATTGTATCCACAGTGCAAGCTAAATAAACTCTTGAAAGGAAATGGAATTTGGTGTAGTCGATTTATCCGTAACTCGAGCTAAATAAACGCTTGAAAAGAATTGGAATTGGGATTCATTTCATCGACAAAATGCCTATGAAACCCATAGAATTTCTTTGTATCCAGTTACATTTTCTTTACTCGTATCAGGTATGGTCCATTTTATCCACAATTAAAGCTAAATAAACACTAGAAAGGAATTAGAATTGGGATTCACTGCATTGCAGAATGCTTTTGAAACACAGAATTGGAATTGCAACTTTCTGTCTCTGGTTTCCATGAATTTGATATAGCCAAGGAATTCATTGTAAAGAATAAAATGTAGCAAGTTATGTTGAAGTATATGCATTCACTTTTTGATTATCTATCTCTGTGGAAGGTGGAAATACGAACGATAGCTTGTAATAAGATTGATGCACATTCTTGCAAAAAAATCAACTGGGTATATGGTTGTCCACTGTAATGAGAAGAGAGCAACATGTTTGTATTGTCGTAAACTATAATATTTACCAGATCATAACTTTTGGGACATATCTAGGTGGTTAAGCACTGCTTATAAGCTTTTTGAATATTGTCATTTCTTCTAACCTTTTATTTCAATGAAACAATATTTCATAACCTTGGGTTCTTTCACATTATTCTTTTATGAATTGACAAATTTTCTAGTATTCTAAATAAATAAAAAGCTAGGCTTCTTTTGCATGTTGATAGGGATTCTTTTCCAAGAAGTTAGCTACTGTTGCCAAAGAGCAAGCGAACAGTGGTTAAAAATCCCTCTACTTAGAAAGTGGGAGGGGCAGCTTTCTCAAAAAAAGTTCACTGTGGATGATTGGTCAACTGATAGCGACTTTGAGTTTCCAGGGAAGAAGATTGTGTGCTGCTTGGTTTTCGATCATGCACACACATACATTTGATGGACCATCCTCGGTTTGGTCTACGTCCATCATCAGAGTCACGGGTCGGACTACTGAGTTATACATGTTGAGCTAATGCAATATGCACAGTATTACGGAACAATTATTTTGATGGCATTTTCCTTATTACTATTATAACTTCCAATCAAAGTTCCAGTTCTAGACCTACCTGATTTTTATTCAACATATATCATGATTGTTAAAGGATATGTTTTTTGATAGTGTTACAAAAGACATGGTTCTTAACATAGCTGAATGGAGGATATGTCATGATTGCTAGAGTCTCAGTAGCTAGCTATAGTTTTTCAGGGATGTTATTTATTGATAGGCTTAATTGCACTTTGCTACCCTCAACTATTACCATTTTTCAACTTTATACCCTAAACTATTTTTTGTAACAATTTGGTACCCAGATGTTATTTTGGACTAAAATGCCCCTACCCCTACCCCTAATCCTCCCCCCCTGCACGCTCCGGCCGCCCCCCCTGCTCACTCCGGCCGCCCCCCCCCCCCCCCCCCCCCCCCCCCCCTGCTAGCTCCGCCCCCCCCCCCCCCCCCCCCCCCCCCCCCCCCCCCCCCCCCCCCCCCCCGCTCACTCCGGCCGCCCGCCCGCCCCCGCCTCTCCCCTAGGCCGCGGCAGCACGGGAGGAGGGGGGCTGGGGAGGGAGGGCGGGGCGGGAGGCGGGGCAGGGGGTGGCCGAAGGTAGCAGGGGGGCGGGGGGGGGGGGGGGCGGAGCTAGCAGGGGGTGGGGTGGGGCGGCCAGAGCTAGCAGGGGGGGTGGCCGGAGTGGGGAAGGGGGTGGAGGGAAGGAAGAGGGAAGGACATTTTCGGAATTTTTGAAAAATTAGGTATCAAGTTGAAAAAAAATAATAGTTGAGGTACCAATTTGTTACGAAAAAAAGTTTATGGTATCAAGTTGAAAAGGCGGAATAGTTGAGGGTAGCAAAGTGCAATTAAGCCTTATTGATATACTCTCAACTTTCTCCTGATATATTTTCACTTGAATAAGTGGATTGATGTCTTTAATGCTGTCCTAATGTTCACATTGCTTATACTTCCCTGTTTGTTTTTTTTTTCTTGGCCCAGTTATGATGAGGACACACTCATCACATGTGCTTTCTGTAATGCTCTGAAGAAGAGTGCAAAGGTCAAGATTAAAGCATCTGGAAAGAGATTTGTCAACAACTCCACTGACAAAGGTACTTCTGTTTGAAGGTACTGTGTTGATGATTTAGTCACCATTGCAACCTTTTCTGTTTAGAAATCTTCATAAAGATGAAACGCAAGCGGGGATCAAAAAAGGGCCACAAGAAAGTGAAAGGACCCCCTGCGGTAACTGATCCAACCACAGTTCCAGTTTATTTAAATACAGAGGATACTGCTTGTTTCGATCAGAGCGATGACAGCCAACATAATTCTGAGATGGATATGGGACCATCTCCTGCTGGGTCTGATAAACCAAGCAACCTCTCGAGCTCGGAAGCTGAGTTACCCGACTTTAGATTAAAAGGAAAAGTTGGACATAGCCGTCTTAGGGTTAAACTCAAATCCTCAAAAGCAATAGAACCACACAAAATATACTCTGATATACAAACCCCAAGTGATACAGATAAGAGCAACCAACAAGCTACCTTGGAATTGAATGACACAGTTGTGGAAAAGGACGACAGTGCTTATTCAGATGGGCAGACATCAGAGTTGCAACATACTAATTTAGAAAAATTACCAAGGAAAGCAGGCACCATCAAGATTAAATCCTCGAAGGGCCTGGAATTTTCAAGTAATGGCATGCAAGATAAAAATTTCAACAAGAAAAAAGGTCCAGAGATGCAGGGCGAGAAGAGCTTGGACTTGGTTTTATCAGATGACAAAATAACTGCAGATGCATCAGCATCGAGGAATTTGCAACAAAAGGAAATGAAGCGACCTTATAGAGATCCTCATTACAAAGAGAAAGAGCTGAGTGATGCATTTGAGGTAGGTTCAATTTGCAATCCGAAGGTCATAATTATCGATCTCTTTCCATTATTACATCACATCCATTAAAATATGAACTCTGCTATGTTTCAGGTGATCAAGAAAATCATGAAAATGGATGCAGCAGTGCCATTCAATGCACCAGTTGATCCTATTGCTTTGGGGATACCTGTGAGTATCCTATATATTACATGCAATATTGTGGACATTTTCTTATTGGTAGATTTTTTTTGTTAGCTTCTTGTTGATAGTTTGTTCCTAAACTCTAGCAACATTGTGTTGGATATATAGTAGTCACTGACCACCTTCTCTATTCCATTTTAGCTTAAAACTAAAACAATAACAAGAAAGCCTTCATCAAAAATGTTTTGGTTCTGATGTTCCTTTTGACTTAAAAAGTGCTTGGCCAAATTGTGTCATTTGAAGGTAAGTCATGTCTCTCATCTTGAATTAAGACTCAACAGCTTGAACAACAAAAACATTTTTGGGGTCAGCTTGAATCAAGACAACATTTTCGGGGTCAGCTGTTTGAGTGTTTTTCTTCCATTCAGTTCTATTAGGGGTCATATCCGTTTTAACACTGACGGAACTCATATCCTTCTTTAAAACTTCAATCGATGTTTGTTTTGCCTAGGCCTAGCGGCTCCTTTAATTACTATCTTATCGCTCCTCCTTGCTGGAGCATTTATTAGTCTATGCTGCAAATGTCCAAACCACCTAAGACGATTTTCTCTCATCTTGTCCTCAATTTCTAATTTTCTAACTTTCCATGATACACTCATTTCTTATCCTATCTTTTAATGTATCACCGCTCGTCCCTCCTAGCATTCTCATTTCTGCTACACACTTA
Source organism: Iris pallida (assembly GCA_029216955.1). Taxonomy (NCBI): domain Eukaryota; kingdom Viridiplantae; phylum Streptophyta; class Magnoliopsida; order Asparagales; family Iridaceae; genus Iris; species Iris pallida. The sequence continues at coordinate 8,518,488 of JANAVB010012600.1, forward strand.
ACAACTTGAAATATTACTTGAATCCTTTTGAGGAAATTAACGTACTTATAGTCGGTATATTGGGTTATGACATGTAGAAAGCTTCGTCCTGCTGAAGATTGGGTTGGGTTATGACCCAAACATAAGGCAATCTGCATGCAGCATCCTTTAGACAAACAAACCACTCCACTTTTCAAGCTTGTCTAATAGCATAACGAGTGTTATTGCTAGTGCTGCTATTGGGTTGACTCAGTTCAGGGTACTCTATATACAGACCTTCACCTTTTGTGGGTCTAGGTTATAAAACCTGGACCCTACCAGTTATATTTTTTGCCTCAGCTTACATGTGTTGGCTCTGACCTCTGATCCAATGGTTGTTGTCTAATCACCATCTGATTTGGTTAGATTTGTGTTAGGTAAGATTTGTTTGCACTGGGTTCAGTCCTTGTTTAACTCCCACGTCGGGTTTAAGTAAAAAAGTCTGGTCGTGTTTGGGTGAAATGATACTCCAGTATCCCCTATTTAGTATTCTAGTATAACATTCAAATTTATTTTTCCATTTGTTTATTCATTAAATTCTTCAATAAAGGACAAACTCAAAGGTATAAATATTAATGTTAATATTATAGTACAGTTTCAAGTAGATACTTGCATAGCCATGTTCTTGTTCCTGGATTTGAGAGTTGTCGTGTTAAGCATCCCTTGCATGTGTGGAAGTTGACACTCATGTTCTTGCCCATATATCAGAGATACTGACTATCTAGTGATTGAGGGTATATTGAGTGCTGATAGAATATGTTCTGAGGTCGAACGTGTGCTAGTTTTACTAAGATATCTCTCTTTGCATTTGGTAGATTCCCAATTGCGTGAGCAATCTTCCAATTGTACATCTTAAGATTCTCTCTCTGGTTGGACGCTAGGAAACACAGCAACTCAAAATTGTCATATCTTTTTGTGTTATGTTCGTGCCAGTCACATATAGGACATGAGAAAATTGGTGACATGTCTAGCTTGGATGTGATCTTTTTGATAGATGGTTGTGTAAGATAGTGTTTTGAAACTATTAACCTAATTTGTTATCAATTGGAAATCAGTGTTCTAAAAATCGGCCTAGGCGGCCGCCGGCCGCACCGAAAAGTCCCTAGGCGGCCTATTTGACCATTTTTTTTGAAAATTCAAAAAATAAAATAAAATTCATACTCGACAAAAAAATAAAATACTTACCTGTCACCGCCGTCGTCGCCGTCGTCGCCGCCGTCGTTGTCGTCGCCGCCGTCGTCGACGTTGTTGTTGTTGTTGTTGCTGCTGCTACTGGCTTGCTGTTGCTACTGGTCTGCTGTTGCTGCTGCTGCTGCTACTACTGGCCTGCTGTTGCTGCTGCTGCTACTGGCCTGCTGTTGCTGTTGGCTGAGGGGAGGAGGAGGGGAGAGGGGAGCGGAGGGGAAGAGGAGAGGAGAGGAGAGGGGAGGGGCGGAGAGGGATTATGCAGAGGGGAGGGGAGGGGAGGGGAGCGGGGGAGGAGAAGTCTGGAGGCTCTCTCTTCTCTCCTCCCCCTTATATTTTCCCCCTAAGTTAAAAAAGAAAAAAAAACTGAAGAAAAAACAAACCAACAAGGGACTCAAACCCTTAGCAGCTCTCAAATGATGACCTAAAGCATAACTGGGCTAGCCACAAGAGCTCAGAACTTTATGTGTTCAAATGTTACATCTAGATTATTTATACATATACTCATGAGAAAATAATAAAAAAAAAAATCGGCGCCTAGGCGCTAGTCGGGTCCCAACGCACCGCTTCCGTCTAGTGAAATGTATAACATTGATTGGAATATGTATCTTCTTTGAATGCTTAAATAGCCAAAGCTATGCAGGGCCGGTTCGGGGGGTTGGGTTGCCCTAGTCGGAGCTAATTTTGGTTGCTCTTTGTCCCTTGACTCTAGAAAAATATGTCAAAAGAATTACAACAAGCTGAAAGCTATAAATGTTGTGGCCAAGGAAAATAAGAAATAATTTTTGACAGCTAAGAAGCCAGTTGTCTCCTGTTCTGACGGATGCGTGGTGCTCATTCTGAATTCCTCTCCTTATTCTTGAGCTACTCGAGGCCTTCCCAGTGGAATCTAAAAAATATGGACATGGGGATTGCCGGTTCAACTGACATGGAGGAGTTGGGGTAGTCGTACTCTGCAGAGGCTCTAGTGACGGAGAGCTGGACGGAGAGCTGGGGAGTTGGGGGGCCTGAGGGGTTGCCCTAACCGGGGGGTTGCCCAAGCTTGATTGCTTGTCTGACTTATCCAGGGCCGGCCTTGAAGCTATGATGTTTACATGTTATTAATTGCTTCATCCCGGTGTAACTGTTATTGTTTCCATTTTGGAAGCTTCGCTGATGTCTACGTGTTATGAATTGCTTCATCCCGGTGTAACTGTATATATATAAAGATATACAAGAGATTTTCCAGCTATCCTAAAACATTTTTTTTAAAGATACAGCAGGACCACAGTGTAACCAAATTTCTTAGATTTTTGCTATTTTAAAATCAGAAATAGTTATTTATATAATAAAGAACCTACACTCCTTCAGTGTCCCGATATGTTCATACGATCATCGAACCTCTGGGTAGGTACAATCCCACTGTTATATGGAGAGAAAAATAGGATGCATAAATATGCGAAATAAACTGCTATGCTTTTCAATTTCTGTAGTCTTCTTGAAAGCTACATCACAGGAAGTTATTTTTCTTGTTACCATTAGCCTGTGCTTTTATATTTATTTCCTAGTTAATCTAAACTGTTGTCTTTTTAATGAAGTATATACCCAAAATTGAAGAACTCATTACATACATAAAACCCAACTATTTAGTTAGACAATTGATTTCTTGCGGCAGTTTTCATATTGAAAACAGAGTGCAAGTATCTGAAATACATTCTTCTATATGAATTGAAAGGTCTACAACTGCTTGTTTCAGGATTATTTTGACATCATAGACACCCCCATGGACTTTGGCACTATAAGTCATAATCTTGAACATGGACATAAGTACCTGAATTCGGAGGATGTTTATAAAGATGTCCAGTATATTTGGGAGAATTGTTACAAGTACAATAACAAGGGTGATTACATTGTGGACCTTATGAAACGAGTGAAAAAGAACTTCATGAAGTACTGGATGGCAGCTGGATTATATTTGGACATGTCAAGTAATGGTGAGTTTTGTTCAAGTACTTATTTTTACAATGTTTTCCAACATCATTTTCATTAAATAATGTTTTTAAAATGATACTCCTTGTCTAGTGTTAGATTTTTTTGTTAATGGAGCAGTTAGATTTGTGGTTCATTCGCCCTATTCATGGAGCTGCTGCAACTACTTGTAGACCAAAATGAAAACATGGACTGAGGTAGTAAAAAAAGATACAGGTAGTTGCTGACAGAGCTGGAAAAGAAATACTTATGTAGCCAATCCAGAAGCTTGAGATAAAGGATCTGCTTTTGTTATTGTTGTTCAATCGCCCTATTCATGTATTAGTAGTTTGTTAGAAATTTTGTGTGGCCTATAATTATCAGTAAATCATGGAGGTTCAACTAAAATGAACTTATCTAAATTGGTATATGCCTCATATTCTATATGTGAATTAAATGGCCTGAATTTGTGAAGTATGAGTTGCATATTTTTTTGGGGATGGGTTAAATGGTTCTCTTTTTTTTTTCCAGAGAGAAGGTAAGTCTTTTTCTCTTGAACACGAAAAACTGTAAGCAGAATCACAGACAATTCTACTTGTCTGAAGTAGACTCTTATCTCCCAGAAAGTTCTGTTTCAGAAATCTCGAGTGGTAGAACTAGGAAGAGTAGAAAAGAACAGTGGTGGCAGCATTGGTTCCCGGAGGCTGCAGCATCATTGTCGTATGTATTTTGGAAGCACAAGGTTAAATATTTTCTTTTAATCACCCTTAATTTAATAAGATTGAGCTTTGATATCAAACCAAATCTGACAATCCAAAATGTTCCCAAAAAACTGCAACATCAATTTCATATGTATTTGGAAGCACAAGGTTAAATATTTTCTTTTAATCAGCCTTAATTTAATATGATTGAGCTTGGATATCAAACCAGCATGAAAATCCTGGTCATTGACCAACAGAGATTTATAATCCAAAATCTAAACCTGGAGTAACTTAGGTGTCTCAAAACATAACTTGGTGCTTTATGAACTGCTGCTTATGTTTTGGATCAGGGAAACAATATCTTAAGGCTCTGTTTACTGAAGTCAAGTTGAAGAGTCTTTGTATTTGTGTAGAATTGCAATTTGTGATGTCCGGGGTCATAGTTTCAGTGGCATAACTAACATGTTACAACAGCACATGGAGAATCACATGGTTATGAATAATTTATTAATATAACTTATATAATCACTTTCTAAACTGTCTGCTCGCTTTCCACTGCCATCTCATTTTTTACTTCTCCATTCGTACCATCCTTGCTGCAGAACTGGTGGTATGTAGTAAAGGCAAGGAAGCAAAGGAAGATATGGACACACTGGTATTGATTGGAGGTATCTGGTTTAATAAACTGAGTAAGTTAGCCACTCTGACATTAGGGTGGAAGGAAGAGAAAGGGATGGCACACAGTAGCACAATAGAGTTCATATAGCAGGTTGGATTTGGTTTAGACGTAAGGTTGGCCAGTTAGGTAGGTAATAGGAAGGCAACTAAAAAACTATGTGAGGACACATCTAAGGTTCGAGGCTCACCCTTGCGCCTTGTTTTCTATGAGGCTGGACTCATTCACCAGGCGCACCTGAGACTTGCGCATTGTGTGTCTCACACCTACTTTTGAGGCACGCGCCTTGTGCATCTCATGAAACTTTTGAGTCGCACCTGATGCATGAGGCTTATTAACCTAGTATTAATTCTTTTTATTCTGTTTTTTCTTTTCCAGTGGATACATTCTAGTATTTTAATGTTTGTATAATACAACTAATCTTTCTATTGTAAGTAATGTTTTTTTTTACCATGACTTTCAATGTTATCAAGTCAATGAAGAAAATATTGTCACAACCTTGACTCTAAGGATAGAGACACTATCATATATATAAATTTAGTCAACTAATCTTTCTATTGTAATTAATATGTTTTGTATTGAAGGACGATGATGATGTTGATGATGAATGATACGAATTCGTTTTTAGTGTTGGTAATGGTGATGATAATATGGATGGTGATGATTTTTGGGGTTTTTACAAATTTCTATTATTATGAACTTGTGATGTTTTTTTGAGTTCTGACGATGGTTAAATGTTAGTTGTCTTTGTGATTTTATATATTCCACATTTTACTATTTTAATGCTGTATAAATTTGATTAAATATAATATAAGTTTTTTTATTTGAAATTATTATTTAAACAATTCTTAAATAGTGCATCCTGTTTCGTTGAAGCCCACGTCTTGCCATGCGCCTCACGCCTAGGATTTAGAGGACCATGGCGCCTTGAGTGCCCCTTGCGCAAGTGGAGGATTAGTCGGATGAAATTGGGAGAGGAGAGCAAGTTCATGACATCGACAATGTCTTTTTTTGCTAGAGGCTTAATTGGAGCTTTGGTTGTGATTAGAGTTCCTTGAAGGCTCAATTACTTCAACTAAGAGATTTAATGCCAATAGGGTACTTTTTTTCTCTCTTCCTTAATACACTCTCTAGAGGTTGAAAGGATTGTTCTGTAATTTTCTTTTGTAGACGCAAGACTCTTCTTGGGCCCATATAATTTTTTATGATGATAGTTCTATTACATAATATACAAACGGTACAGTAGTGTGAAGAAGACAACTAAATATACCAATCCCTATATTGTTTTATGTGGATGCCAAATAGCTAGATTATCTGGCTTAATGCTTGATCTTAAAGCCTTTATTTTTTGAGTAAAGGCTGAATATCACCGACATTATCTTGTTTGAGTTTTTCATGGTATTTCTTATGTCCCCTTTTTACTCTTTTTTCTTATGTATCTTGCTGTCTTCATCTTTCCTTCATTCCTGTGCAGTCATTTTCCCTATTAACAGCTAAGACTGTTTGGTTGAGAGAAAATGGGGGAAAGAAAAAGCGAGAAAAGAAAAAGAAAATTGAATGTGTTTGGTTAATGGAAAAATTTGAAAGGAAAAAAAAAGAAAAAAAAAGGAGAGATCAGGAGAATAGTAAGGAATCTCAATCCTGGAGGGGGGTGGGTGAGAGGAAAAATAGGAATCACACCTATTTTATAGAGAAAATGTAGGAAAATATATATTGGTAGGATTCCCTCGTTTTCTTCCACTTTCTTTTTCTCTCTTTTTTTCTTTCGTAACCAAACACCAAATCCATTTTTCACCGTTCTTTTTCTTTTCCTTTCTCCCACTTTCTCTCAACCATATTCAAACCTTTTTGTAGTTACCTACATATTCTAACTTACTAGAGTAGTTTTGTTTTTGCTGTAGAAATTCATTTGACCTAGAATAATCCTTCTAGGCCATGAACTTCAGTTAAAGATTTGTATTACGGCCGAAATCAATACATATTGGCTGTAAAAGATCAGTTTTGGCATGTTTTGATCTGATAAGCCAAATTAGTAAGTACTATCCAAAAACTTATGGTATCGGACCATATCAGCTAATAGCCTAATACCTACCCAATACCGACAAATACCGGCTGATACTAACATATGGACTCTCTTTCCTAGTTAATCCAACAAAAACTAAAATAAAAAATAAGTATAAAAATTATTTCCAATACAATGATACACTTGTCTTGGAAACCGTTAAGCAATACTACTTAATCATAGGGAAAATATAAAAAAAGTTGATTAAAAATAACAGTGTATTGGCGAGGGAGTCAACAATATCAATAATTATTCCATTTGGTACTATTACACATGTTATGTGATTAATGTTCTATATTTTCAATGTCGGTCCCAAGTATATATAATGGAGGCTTGCGTTGCTGACAACCAATGTAAAATATTGTCGGATCTCTATGAAATGTATCCATACAAAATACACAATGGGGTGTTCCTCACTAGCGATGCGTTCGTTCCCACCCGATGCAATGAAAAATGAGCAAAGGTGGATTGCTAGGCACTAAAGATGAAAAATGGAAAAGTAGTAGGACCTGAAGATATTCCTAGTTAGGTTTAGAAATGTTTTGGGGAGAAAAGTTTGATGTGGTTTACTAAATTATTGAACAAAATCCTAAGGATTAAGATGATGCTGAAAGAATAAGAGAAACAATATTGTAGTACCCATATATAAGAAAAAAGGACACATACAAAGTTTAATAAACAATACAATAATTAAGCTTATAAGTTATACCATAAAACTGTGGAGAGAGAGAGAGAGAGATTGAGCAAACATCAAGAAAAATGACTAGAATTTTAGAGAATCAAATTGGTTTTTTTATCTCGGGGATATCTACCATGGAAGCTATTTACTTAGAAGATTAATAGAAAGATTTAGAGGAAAAAAGATAGATTTACATATGATTTTTATTGATTTAAAGAAAGCGTATGATCGAGTCATAGGGAGATAATGTGGTGGACTTTGAAAAAGAAATAAAACTTTAGTAATTATACTGAGACTATTAAGGATATGTATGACACATTTACGACGAATGTGCGAACTATTGAAGGTGATAGTAATCCAACCCTATTACCATCGACTTACATAAGGATCAACGTTGAGTTTTTACCTTTTTGCGATAGTTCAAGAGGAGGTTCTATTGTGTATGATGTTTGGTGATGATATTGTGTTGGTTTGATGAGAGTACAAAAATGTTATATGCTAAAATAAAGCGTAGAGATAGAAGTTAGAATCTAAGAGATTTAAATTTAGTAGAACGAAAATAAAGTATATGAATTGTACATTCAACCCAAAGTCAATAAGAAATGAGAGAGTACATATAGATGGACAAGAGATACCTAAGAGTGATAGCTAAAATGAGGATGCTAAGATGTATGGGTGGCAATACATTAAAGGATGTTAAGATGGATGAGTGACAATACATTGAAGGATAAGATAATAAATGAGTGTATCCGTGGAAAGTTAGAGGTGACGCAAATTGATGACGAGATGATAGAAAACCGACTTTAGGTGGTTTAGACATATGCAACGCAGACCAATAGATGCTCCAGTAAGGAGGAGCGATAATATAAAATTTAATGGAGTCGCTAGGACTAGAGATAGGTATAGAAAAACATAGTTTGAAGTGTTAAAGAAGGATATGAATTTTGTTAACTTACAAAGGACATGACCCTCAACAAAGCCAAATGGAAGAAGATAATTCAAAGAGCCGACCCCAAGATAGAGACTTTGTTATTGTTGTTTGTAATACTTAATAAGAAACAAGATAAATAATGCATAAAGTTATACCTGAATGTATCAAATAATTTTTTTTGTTTGATAATGGTATTGTATTGATCCCAAAGTGTAAATGTACAAAGGGGGCTCCATCGACTCCTCATACTCCCTAATCGCCAACTCACATACTAACTTCTTGACTTACTACTTGAGGGAGTATTTACTACCTTAGTGATCCATGTACATAAGGTGTTAGAACCTTGACACTACTATACAATTTCCTTCGTGGACCCTTAGAAGCCCGTTCTTGCTAAAAATCTAACATAAGCTTCAACCACTTTCGGTCATAAGATTCTCGTCCTTATCATCATCCTGAGCATCTTCCGCAATGTCTGGTAGGTTCTGGACAGTAGGAGGAACTCTACCGACCTCTTGTGAACTTCGTACAACGTAAGGCTGATCGATCGAGGGGCCCAAATCCCTTTGAAACCCCTCCAAGAGCCCATCCCGAGCATGCACCTCTATAAGGTGGTTGGGATTAGCCCCACTAAGTAACCTTTACTCGCCCCTCGACATTTCCCTCCACCCTGGCTCCGTAGTCATTCGCAGGCGTATGCCTCGTAGCAATCACGACAACCTGGAGTTCCACCTCTACTGAGTCATCAAGATTAGGTAGACCAACATGGATAAGGCTCCTAAATCAATTGCATAACCACCTCGACGGAGGAACCATGCTTAGACAACTCCACAGGTTGATCCCTCCTTCCGTCCTTATCATAGACACTCCCATGACCCTGCTTTGCGACACTTGCCTATTCATGCTGTCCTCCCGAGCGGCTCCAATAACTTCAGTGAATTCAATGTGAATTTCCTCACCCGTGGTCCACGGGGTTAGGGCAATCCGATTTCTAGTGGCCAAAGTACCGACATCATTTACACGACGGGGGTACCTATTCGAAGACGATAGGCTTCCGGGAGTCTTGATCGGAACCAACTTGGGGAGTTCCTTTAGTGTCCCCAGATCTCAAGGAAGACACATGTAAAAGATAAGCGTTGACTTCTCGTTATTGCGTTGTTCATTTTAAGTGGTGTGACAACTACGCTAGCGATTTTATGAATGGCTGCTGCATTCCATAGTTGGAGTGGCAACCTAAGAAGCGAATCCACGTCAGGATTGCCGCAAAAATCCCTCTTGGAAGAACGCTGGGATCCCAACGCTTTATCACAACCAACCGGTTATCAAATAGCTAAGGGCCCTCAACCAGAACTCTCTCTAGATTTTCCTGAAGGGCAAACTTCACACAAAAAATCCGTTTTCACAGGAGATTACCTCTATTGCCCCCGTCGGTCTCTAAAAAATGACGAACAAATGCTGCAATTTTGGAGTAAGAAAAGGTTTCGATTCGGCTACGTATAACAATTGGGAGTTCTGTCATTGAAGCAATGATGGGATCCTCGGAAAGGATATCTGCTACCCGAACCTCGTCAATATCAGTTGGTTACTTGTAACAGAGCTTTACCTCGTCCAGAACAGGAGCCGATAGGCACAACTACGCCCATGTTCGAGATTGTGAAAAGGCAATCTCCATCGTCTCTCTATTCATTGTCAGAATTGGGTTAACCCGAGGAAGAGGAACAACCCCCTCCCGAGCTTCCGTAGTCCGTCCTTGGTGTGACCACATTTAGACGGACTCGACAGAGATTCCATGCCTTGCGCGACTATTCCCGTGGTTTATCTCCCTCACAATAGCCTCCTGTCCCGACGCCCTCGCCGACACGCATCAGAGAGGTCGACTACTTGTCAAAATTTGCCCAGACCGGTTCCTGGTGCTTCGGCGACTTTGTCATGGGATGTGCGAGCCGCATGCCTTCCTATGTGCTTACGGGAAATCGTCGTCCAACCCCCCTCCTCCTCTGCCAAGCTTTAGACAACTCCATATGGGTATCCCTCCTTATCATAGACACTCCCCATGGCCTTGCTTCGTGACATCTGCCCATTCATGCTGTCCTCCCGAGCCGCTCCAAGAACTTCAGCGAGTTCAATACGGATTTCCTCCCCCGTGGGGTCAGGACAATCCGATTTCGTATGGCCAAAGCACCAACATCATTTACACGACGAGGGTACCCATTCGAAGACGATAGGCTGCTCAAACCACCGCCCATCCGGTAGTCTGGTCGGAACCGACTTCAGGAGTTCCTTTAGTGCCCAGATCTCAAGGAAGATGCATGCAAAAGATAATTGCCGACTTCTCGTCGTCGTGTGGTCCATTTTAAGTCGTGTGCCAATCATGCTAGTGATTTGCGAATGGCCGTTGCATTCCATAATTGGAGAGGCAACCTAGGAAGTTGGATCCATGTCGAAATTGCTGCCAAAAGATCCCTCTTGGAAGAACGGTGGAATCCCGACGCTTCGTCACTACCAATAGACCATTAAATAGCCAAGGACCTTCAACCAGAACTCTCTCCTGATTTTCCTAAAGGGCAAACTCCATACAAAGCAACTAAAAATTCGAAGTATCTGTATCAGAATTGGTATCGGACCATTCATATGAGTATCGGGATCGGCAGTATCGTCACTATTGGGGTTTCGGATCGCAGTATCAAATTTTTTGGTATCGAAAATCAAATAATTATTAATAAATTATTAACATTTTAGAAAATATATTTTATACATTTAGGCATAATTTTAATATTTTCAGTGATGTTTCTTAGTAGTTTTGAAATTGAATGAAATAATAGTCACCCTTACCGATTGATTTACATACGATAGATAAGTTTTCTTCTTTTAAATACTTATATAACCTTTCTATTCTTTTACACCCTTTCTGATTGTTCTTTTTCGTTCAATTTTCTTTGTCGAATTGATCGAAAAAGAGACCACCGTGTCGGTATTAAAATAAACTATTTACTTCATTACCACATTAAAATAAACTATCTACTTCACTATCAGTCTTCTGATTGTCACCATAAAGGATCGGATACGAATTCCATGTCTATATCCATGTCCTATCGGGTCGACACGGGTACATCTCCTTAAAGTAGAGAGTTCGGGTAACATATGTATCGGTCGGGACATGCCAAACTATATCGGTATCGGCCGATAATGCGAACTATGAAAAAAATCCGTTTTCGTAGGAGTACCTCTATTGCCTCTACTGGTATCCAGGAATGACGAGCAAATACCACGATATTGGAGTAAAAAAAGGCTTCGGCTCGACTACATAATAACAGTAGGGAGTTCTGCCATTGAAGCAGTGACGAGATAATGTCCTCCGGAAGGATATTCGCTACCCGAACATCATTAATATCAGTTGGTTCCTTGTAATAGAGGTTTGCCTTTACCTTATCCAGAACAGGAGTTGATCGACACAACGATTAGGTTCGAGGCTGACCTCCATCGTCTATCTATTCATTGCTAGAATCGGGTCAACCCGAGAAGAGGAGCGACCCCTTCATGAGGCCCTTGGTGCGACTGCATTATAGACGGACCCGACAGGGATTTCCTACCTCGCGTGACTGCTCCCGCGGTTTGTCACCCTCACAATGGCCTCATGTCCCGACGCCACCGCCGACACATCGGATAGGTCGACTACTTTGTCGAGATTTGTCCAGACCGGATCCTGGTGCTTCGACGACTTTGTCACTGGACGTGCGAACCGTAGGCCTGCCTATGGGCTTGCTGGAAACCGTCGTCCAGCCCCCCTCCTCCTCTGACAAGCCTTCATTGGTTCTATCCGGACCAAAGAGGTGCCCTCTTGCTGTGCCGACTTCTGTCCGCCAACGAACAGCCGTCTAGACTGCCTACCCGTTTATCTCCTTCTCTAGCCCTCTAGGGAGCTACCCAAAGTCGAATATAAATATATATATATATATATATATATATATATATATATATATATATATATATATATATATATATAGGCATCTCCTTTGTGTATAAAGGAGGATTCCACTTCATACTTGGTGCGGTCTATGGGCACAACGACAGGAGGCTCCGTGAGACCCTGTGGGGAGACATTGTTCGAGTAGGACATATGGCGGAGCAGCTGCATCTACCTCTGCTAATTATGGGGGACTTCAACACAATGCTACATCGACGAGAGAAGGTGGGGGGGGGGGGGGCGCCCGGTGTCTGACCAGATCCTGTACGACTTCCAGAGGTGTCTCCTCCAGTCCGGACTGAGGGAACTGGAGAGGGCGGGACACATCTGGACCTGGCACAATAAGGCGGTCTGCAACAGAATCACCTGTTAGCTTGACCGGGCTTTGGGAAATAGTGAATGGTTTCGCTGCTTCCCGAACTCCGTGGCTGAGGGGCTTGCTGCTGGGACCAGTGATCACTCTCCTATCCGGGTAGGCTTCTCTGAGAGGCCCATTTGGAAATCTCGTCCGTTTCGGTACAACAATAGCTGGTACCTGTCAACCCCATTTCCTGTATTTCGTATTTGTACTCGTAATTTGATTTTGGCATGTATTTTATTTTCTCGACTTGTGGACTCGGTTTCTCGTAAATGGGTTTTGGACCATGGCTTGGTTTTATTTTGTGGAGTTGGTTTGGTTTGGTTTGGTTCATCATGAGTGGAACACCTTAGCCTATTCTCCACCTCCATTCCATCACAACCACCCTCATTAAAACCTACCAACTTTTTCTCTCTCCTCCATAACTCCATTAATTTCTTACAACTTCTTCTTCTTCCTTCTTCCACACAACACCACACCATAGGCAAGTGTACCTTGCCATCAAATAAGCACCACTTTTTATTTGTCCATTAACTAGATTAGGCCATGGGGAACAACTTTAGAACTTGACATTTTGTGATTTGGAGCTTTCATTCTTCTAGATCTAGGTTTTAACCATTTTCGAAAATTCTTGGTTTTGATCTATTAAACTTCGATTTTTGCATGTTTTGATGCTTCCATGTGGAAGAGAATTCGATTTTACTCAAGTTAGAACTTTGAAACTCTAGATTTGGTTTTGATTTGGCTAAGTTATGAAGATTTGAAGTTTTTTGTGTTCTTGAGGAGTTCATCTCAGCCTTGGTGAAGGCTCTCGGCCAGTGCTCTTTAGCACTTGACCGTTTGCGCACCCCGGCCTGTGCTCTTTAGCGCATGGCCGATTGCGCATAGGCTCAGCCAGTGCTTTGCGCTGCGCTGGATTGCGCTGGCACAAGCTAGCCATGCGCAAACCAGCCATGCGCAAGGTAACCCCTGCGCACTCGACCATTGCGCAGTCCATACTCTGCGCAGTCTACCCTTGCGCAATCCTCCCTTGCGCAATCCAATTGATGCGCAAGGCATCCCCTGTGCCCCTTTAACCCTGTACCCCTTGACCCCCTGCGTAGTCTACCCTTGCGCGGCAACTCTTGCGCAGCTCTTCCATGCGCAGTACATACCCTGCGCAGCCCAACCCCTGACCCCCCTGCACAACCTACTTGTCTATGATGAATTGTTTATTTCTTTAAGCTTGGCTCTTCTATAGTCCTATATATATTGGTATTTATTTAGATATTTTACGCCCATTTTATATCCTTACGCCTTTTGTCATGAACTGATTTTACTTAATATGTTTGGAATGACTATTGTACATGGCTTGGTATGGCAAGGAACTAGCATAACACGACAGTGACCCGTAGTGGTGCACTCCTGACATGACCAACCTGACATGATAGTGGCCCGTCGTGGTGCGCTCCTGACAAGTACCCTGACATGATTTATCTTGATAACTTGATAATGGCCCGTGGCGGCGCACTCCTGACTTGACTTGTAACTTGTAACTTGACTCGTATAATCAACTTGACACCGTGGGTGTTCCTGCTTGCTTGCTTGTGCAATCCACTTGTCTTGTTTTGCATAGGACGTGACTTCCTGGGTACCACGGCCAGGGACTCGCGCTAAATTGGATTAGGCTAATTATTAGATCAAACTAGAACATGGAGAATTCCCAGTCACAGGCAATCTCGTTATCTGGGCGCTTTAATGGACTTGTAGCTTGCCGACGAGTAGAGCACATTTCCAGCACACTGTCATGTGTTGCACCCTCTAAGTCACCTAAGGGTACATTTGTCTCCCGGGCAATGTACCCACCTATAACTCTCAACCCGCGGAAGGATAACTGGATAGTCTGCAGGGCTTGGGACTGGAAATTCTCACTTGCATCTTGTTAGTAATTAGGCTTGTGATAACCCTAATTAGTTAAAGTAGTAAGCCGTAGTACTTGCTTGGCCGATTGTGAATGAATGGTGTCCAGCTCTGTCTAAGTCTTGTCTAGCCCCTGTACCTGGAACTCTTGATCATGATTGTTTTACTTATCTCTAACGATAAATGGGTAGAGACAGTGAGCTATTCAGGCGAAGGGGTACAATCCCGGTCCTTGTTTGGTTTAAGGATTGTAACCTGGCTCCCGGAATGGTTCCTCGTTTATCGCTCTGTGTACTTTTATTATTTGTACTTTCCTTTTATTCTTTATGTTCTGATATGCTGGCTTTTGTTCTTATTTGTGGCCTCCTTGTGGCACTTGCTCTTTCTGGGGTTTGACCCAGCTGGTTTTGTGTGGCCAGATTTCGGAGCAGCTCCCGAGGATCTACCAAGCTTCCAGCCCAATGGTGAACACTAGACGGAACCCGGGCTACGTGTGGGTTTTCCCTTTTTGTTTCACCCACTTATATGTAAATTTATTCTTTTGAGGCGTTTAGCCGACGAGCACCTGTTAGCTCGATGCACATTTACTTACTGTCTGCCTACGGGCTGTAAACATGATTAACAAATCCTAGGGTTGATCATGTATGACCGAACTCTTGCTAGTCCTATCATTTTGTACGACTAGCTTCATGATCATCCGATATGTAATATTTGGGACGCCTTATATATATATTTGATGCTCTAACATCTTGTAACTCTGTTAATTGCTTGAGATTGAGACAATAGGCTTGACCTTAAGAGACTGCTGGCTTGTAGTAAACCCTCATATCTAGACAGCCGTGACCGTATAGTTGAGATGTATTCTGTTTCAATATATGTAGCTGGCTATGTACGCCCCCGCTCTCCAATATTCTGGTTCTGGGGCGTGACATGGTTTAAGTGGTGGCCCATGCAGGTCTTGGCATTCAAGAAATGTGAGGGTTTACCGAATAGATGTCTCAATCAATATCCGCCATTGATCTCTGCTCGTATCTTCAAATCCCCGAGAATCTCGACCTGATCACATTGCTTGTATCATTGATCCGTCCTGGTCCTTTCCTTATTGTTCCCTATGTCGTCTTCTTCAGCGGCATTGCTCCCGGACCTGCCAACCAGCCAGAGGAAGCTCGGCAAGCACCCCAGCGCCAGGAAGATCAAGCTCAGCACTCTGGAGTAGCCTCCCGAGTTATGCTTCCCGGAGGCTCGGAACCTCCAGTTCAGGCAGCTCCGCCCGTTCAACCAGCTAGACAGGATGAGGGACCTTTGGTAGGGCTTATCAGAGAACTGCTTGCATCCCAAGATCGTCGAGGCGACGCCTTGCACCAGGAAGTTCATGATGCACTAAACAGAGGAGGTCCCCAAGGGAATCAGGCGGCCAACAGTTTCAAGCGCTTGAACCCTCCCTTCTTTGATGGCAGTGAAGATGCGATTGCCGCGGACGCTTGGCTTCAGGATACCGAGGTGGTTCTAGAAGCAGCTAGGACACCTGATAATGAGAAGGTGGCGGTGGTACGGCTACAGTTACTGGACTTGGCTCGCGATTGGTGGGCAGCTCAGGCCATGGGGTTAGCGGCACCAGTTACTTGGGCGACGTTCAGAGAGAGATTCCAGACAAAGTACTTTGATGCGGTGGCACGGTACGACTTGCAGACCAGATTCACCAACTTGAAGCAAGGAGGCAGGACGGTCGATGGCTATGCGACCGAGTTTTCTAGGCTGAGTAGGTTCGCCCCCACCTTGGTGGCAACCGAGTTCGATAGGGCTCAGCGGTTCCATCAAGGGCTGCATTTAGAGATATTATTGGCTGTCGAGCAGTTCGAGCACCAGACGTTCAATGCAGTGTTGAAGGCAGCAAGGAGGCATGAGTATACCTCCCGGAGAATTGTGGACAGGACCGGAGGCAGGAAGCGGTCCCACAACCAGATGCACCAATCTTCAGCTCCAGCCCCGGCAGCTAGGGGTATAACCATTGGAACTCCGAGGCGGGCGGCCTCAGTGACGTCGGTTCAGCATTCGACCCCGACGTACCCGCAGCAGCAGAAGCAGAAGCAGTCTTCCGCGGTGGGATGTTCTCATTGCGGGAAGCCGGGCCATGTAGTGGCAGAGTGTCGTAGGGCACAGGGGTTGTGCCTGGCTTGTGGAGGAGCAGACCACCAGATAGGGACCTGCCCGAATAGGGGAGGTCCATCATCATCCAACCTTTCTAGTTCTTCGGTGAGAGGACCAGCCCCAGTTCCAGTCCAGCAGCAGCAGCAACAGCAGTACCCGAGGCCATTGGCGCCCCAGGTCCAGGCCTTCCAGCAGCAGTTCACCCAGGCTCCAGCACAGAACCGACAGAGGGGTTTCCAGCAGAGGGGACCCGCAGCTAGAGGTCAGGCTATGATGATGACCATGGAAGAAGAAGTTGCACCAGGTGAGGTAGTGGCAGGTACTATTCTCGTCAACACCTTTCCAGCATCTGTATTATTTGATTCTGGTGCATCGCATTCATTCATGTCTGCACGATTCGCGACACGGATAGGATTGGAGCCCGAGTCATTATCAGTGAGGCTCAATATACTTACTGGTAATGGTCTTGTGGGAGTAGATCGAGTGTTTTCCTCGTGTCGGATCGTAGTTAGCGGTAGAGAGTTCCCCGCTAGGCTCATAGAGTTCCCTATGGCAGACTATGATGTAGTCCTAGGCATGGATTGGTTGAGGAACCATTATGCTAGGATAGACTGCCATGTTGGCAGAGTTGTCTTTAGTATTCCCGGAGAGCTAGAGTTTTCATTTTCCAGAGGCACAGTAGAGCCATCTCCTCCAGTATTGCGGATGGCAGTAGCAGCAGTGCAGTTGCCCCGGATAGTTGAAGAGCTTCCAGATGTCTTCCCAGAGGAACTTCCAGGGATGCCGCCAGAGCGGGAGATTGAGTTCACCATCGACTTGATTCCCGGGACAGCACCAGTATCAGAGCGAGTCTACAGAATGGCGCCTTCAGAGTTGGAGATTTTGTACAAGATGATTGAAGAACTTAGAACCAAGGGATTCATTCGTGCTAGTGGATCGCCTTGGGGAGCCCCGATGCTTCTTGTGAAAAAGAAGGATGATACGTCCAGGTTATGTGTTGATTACCGTACCTTGAACTCAGTGACAATCAAGAACAGATACCCTCTTCCAAGGATAGATGACTTGTTTGATCAACTCAAAGGGGCTTCAGTTTTCTCGAAGATAGACTTGCGGTCAGGATACCACCAGATCAGAGTCAGAGAGCAGGACATCCCGAAGACGGCGTTCAGATCGAGGTACGGGCATTGGGAGTTTCTAGTTATGCCCTTTGGAGCGACCAATGCGCCGGCAGTGTTCATGGACCTCATGAACCGTATTTTCATGCCTTACTTGGATCAGTTTGTGATAGTATTCCTTGATGACATCCTGGTCTACAGCAAGAGTGAAGCAGAGCACGAGTGTAGGGTGTGAAAATTATGACACGCTGACATAAGACTCAGCCAAAGTCATACGCTCAAGGCCATACGCTCAGCTAAAGTCATACGCTCAAGGCCATACGCTCAGCCAAAGCCACAAGCTCAAGGCCATACGCTCAGCCAAGGCCATACGCTCATCTAAAGGCTGTGCACTCAGTGAATATTTTATTATTTCCTGAGATGACAGCACAACATGTATTTAATGAAGGATGAATCTGACACTTCGTCTTTCGTGCAAAGACAGCTGCCCTATGAAGATTAGCCGTCGTATAGGTTTTCGAGAATTGATTTTGTCTCTTACGAGGACAGCTCAGCAGCCATCATAAATAAAGAGCCATCATTACTGTCATTTATGACAGTCTGTCAGCCATCATATCTGCAGCACGACGCTCGAGAGATATTTGTCAGTCTTTGAAGATATGGCGTATTTGAGAAGATTGAGGACAGCCACGTGTTTACTCCCTCAATCCATAAGGCTCATTGCCCAACCAAGTGAGCGTATGGACTCCATACGACTCCTTGCCAACCAAGTGAGCGTATGGACTCCATACGACTCTTTATCAATAAAGTAAGCGTATCAGCCTTATATGGCTCTATGTTGTCCAAGTCAGCGTATGCAAGACATGTGCCTTCAAAAGCTAGCGTATGGCTCTTCTTCAAAGACAGCGTATCATAGCAAATGCATCCAGGATGATTTTCAACGTACAGTCAACACACGTTCTCACGTGTCCTGTACTCAGTTACCCACTTATTCAGAAGTTATGCAACGTGGCATTCATGCCATCAATCTCTCCTAGATATATTCCACTACTTTCAACCGCACTCCAACGTGTCTCCATCAGAATTCACCACGCGTCCCTGCAGTTATGCACACGTCAAGTAACTGACTGAGCGTATGCTTCTGAACAGTTATCCAGAACTCTATAAAAGAGAGTTTCTTCATCTTCACCAGACACAGTCAATTTCAGAGAGAACAGAGAGATTGCCCAGTTGCTGTCCAAGTTCTTCGAAGTTCGAGTTTTCTTCATCGCATCGTCCAAGGGATAAAGTAATCGTCTTCTAGATTAGATTCCTACAGTTGTAATTTTCTCAGAAACACAAATAAAGTGAATTTATTTATGGAAAACAAATTGGCGACTCTGCTGGGAAAAGCTGTCTCCTCCAACGAGATAGCAACAACTCAATGCGATACTTCGTCGATCGGCTCGACGAAGAAGACGATGGTCGTACAATTCGACCAATCTGCTTACGAAGAAATGCTCAAGGCGAAGGAGGGCCGAACTGCTTCCTCCGCTCTTCCTGCTGCCAAGAAGAAGGGACGCTCTGTCTATGTCCCTAAGTCTTCTTCAACAACCCGAGACGTTTCTGTCACTTCTCACGCTGACAAGAACACGTCTTCAACTTCAACGAAGCACACTTCGGCTTCTCTGAACACGGCAACAGTGGCTTCTCCTAGTCACGCTGACAAAGTGGGTTCTTTAACCAAGTCAGCGTGTCCAAGGAAAACCATCTCTGGACATGTCAAAGTCTCTTCTCCTTCTACTCTTACGACAGCAGTCGGCTCTTTAGCCATTGATGACTCTGTGCGTATGGCAGTCAAAGGGCAGCGTACGGCAAAGGCAGCGTACAAAAGCCAACAGCAGGCAGCGTACGCTAAGCCAAAGCCAGCGTATGCTAGTAAACAGGCAGCGTATGACCAGAAGTCCAAACTGAAGTCAGCGTATGCTAACAGGTACAGTCCTTTGACTGTTTCTCAAAATCAGGCTGGGGGTTCTCTTCCACAGAACATACAAATGATTCCCCCACAACTTGCACATCTTGTACCAACCAAGGAGAAAGACTCTTTAGTCAACTCCTCTACTCCTAAGGTCTTTACCTCTGGAGTTAATTTGACTAGTACTTTTACTAGATCAAACAAAGGAAAACGCATTTTGGCTAATTCCTCTAAAGATGGATTATTACCAACTCCTAGTCGGAATAATGTCCATCTTCCTTCTCTCAAAATTTCTCGATCTGAGAAAGGCAAATTACAAGTAACCAAGACTGATACCAAAGTCATATCTCCTACGGATCTTCGTAACAAACTTAATCAGAATCGTCTCGGTTCTACTGAGACAAGTATACCAGACACTGATGCAGAATATGCCAAGAACTATGTTGCTCAAATTAATCAGTCTTTATATACTCAAGAACCAAGAAGACAGAGGAACAAAAGACAAGTTTCTACACAGAAACTATCTTCAAGTACTTCCCAAGCTGTTCCTACAGATCTCCGGGAACATTTGCAAAACAAACGGAGAATTGACACTCCATCTGGCTATGACATTGCTCATATTTGCCATGAAAAGCATGGTTGCAACTTCCAACCTCGGGTTGTGATTCAGTGTTGTTGTTCACCAAAAAGACGATCTGTTTTCGAACGGATTCAATATGAACCAATATTGGATGAAGATGAACCTCTTTATGCTTCTGTCAACATGACTTCCAGAAATATTGGGGGTAGCATACGGTCTGATGCTATATCAGATTATGAAGATGGTGTTTACCTACGCACCCGATCCAGGACCGGAGCCTTGGCCAGGGTCTCTTCTTCTTCTCATCCAAATGATAATCTGGAGATCACAGAGGACTTTCTTGGAGAGTCCAACTTTCCAGTATTGACTCCCGTAAATAGCTCCGGGAAAGATACTGACTCACACAACGATGATTCAGAACAAACTGTTTCATCGTCTATTCCTCGAATGATTACCACTTACATGGTAGACGGACAATCATGAACCTTCAACTAGCACTGAAGCTCATGAGCAGAGGATTTCTTCCTTGGAACAACAGTTGCGAGCTATGGCAGATACATTGAATGCTATGCACACTCTTATGCAAGCTCAGCATCAAACTCAGCAAGTCCAACAAACAGTACCACCAGTGGTATTAAATACTCCCGTTGCCCCAAATCCGGAACCCTCTACTATTCCGGGGGTACAATCTAATGTTCCTGTACAACCCACTCCAAGTCAGTCCGGAGCTGGGGGTGGTACATATGCTGCAGTCCCTCCTCCCAATTACACTCAACAAGTTACAACTCCACAATCTTCCGGAATTGTTACTGAAGAGTTAAGGAATCTCAAAACTCAATTTGAGGCATTTAAACAAAAGGATGGTTTACAAAGATTAGGCATCAAGCAACCTTATCCGATAGAATGGAAGCAAGTGTCGTATCCACCAAAATACAAACCTCCGACCATTTCTTTCTTTGATGGGACTACCTCCCCAAGTCAGTTCATTAACCACTTTGAAGTAATGACTGATCAGTTGCAACCAAGCGATGCCCTTCTCACTCGGGTGTTCGTCGGATGTCTCAAAGGAACGACTTATGAATGGTATAGAAGTCTCCCTGATGGGTGCATTACCTCATTTGCCGGTTTTAAACAAATGTTTCTTGAACGGTTCTATGAAGGGATCAATGACATGACCATGTCAGCCCTCATAAGAATTAAACAGAAAAATAATGAGACTACCGAGGACTTCATTGAAAGATTCAGAAGAGAAGCCCTCAAAATGCCTCTTCGGAACTCCCGATGCTGTTACTATCGACACTTGCAAGTCGAATCTCTTACCAATCATTAGCATGTGGACAGGGTCCACTCAGTTCCAAGATTGGCCTTCTTTCATCGTCAGTGCCAAGGCTGCCGAAGTCAGTGCTGAGACCTTCAAAGGCCTGGGGGTACAATGGCTCCCAAGGAATCAAATCAGAGTACTAGCAATAGTACTCGACCCAATAATCGCAAAGGGAAAGAGGCTCTTGAAGTCAATCTCCAGAGCAGTAGTCAAGAGGTAAAGGCTACCCAAGCTACCCCAGCTCCAACAAATCAACAACAGAGACCTCCTCGGCCGAAGGAAGAATATTCTTTTGACGATGACGATGTTCAAGGTATCTTTGAATGCTTGCTCAAAGGTAACAAGATACAATTGCCAGAAATCAAAAAGCCTGATGAAGCCAACAAGACAGATCATCCAAATACTGTCCATATCATAGAATGCTGGGTCATACAATCCGGTCTTGCTATGTATTAAAAGGAAAGATCCAAGAGATGATTAAATCAGGAGCTGTGACACTGACACCCAAAGACAAGACAGTCACAGCAAATGTAATTTCAATGCAGTTCGGTGACTTCCCTCCTTTAATGGTGGAAAGTGGGATTGTTCCTATCCCCAAAGCAACTCTCGAAGTTGTGAACATCCCACCAGCACAGAATGAAGGACTTGTTCCTGTCACAACTAAGAAGGGAGAGATCATGTGGATCCACCCGGATTTAATGATGGAGTTTGAGACGTCTTCCTCTTCTCCTCGGAAGACTCCTTTATCTAAAAAGAAGCTCGGGAAGACTAAGTCATGCAATGTGACTTCTAGTTTCACACCCGATTTTTATCTAACCTCTACTTTCATCTTGGCAGGAAATTCACTCCCTACGGAGATAAAATCTGTACCTCAATCTGAAGATAGGTACAAGCCTGCATTTCATCTATACAGTTCACAATCTCGTGAATTAATGGCGAAGATGGGTTACGATTTAGCCACTGCTCCTGGTTTGAACTCAGGCAAAGGACTCCGAGCACCTTTAGCCATCACTATGAGACATAATCAATCTCGTGTTGGTCTCGGTTTCTGGAATGAAGCTCTCATCAAGCATAAAAGAACCAAGAGCAAGATGAAGAATTGCAACATGGTTTCGATAGAATCTGAACCTGAATCTGAAGTTGAAGTTCATGCTGGAACTCGGTCAGGAAAATATATCTGAAAGATTATGCTGACATTCCTGGAGAAACTCCTGATGTCCCTCCGGTTACAGCTCCAACACCCGTCTCTACTGAAGAACCTTCAAAAGTTCCTGTTGAGACAGTTCCTTCTAAGCCAACAGCAGCTGACAAAGGCAAACAACAAGTCCGCTTCGATAAACCATTGAAGAAGTCATCTCCTACAGGACTTGAAAAGTCCTTATAATTTTGATATATTGGCTCAACTAGCCAATACACCAGCTAAATTGTCAATCTTCGAGCTCTTACGTCTCTCTAAAGAGACTCGAGAAACTCTGAGTGAAGCATTGCTGCAAGCAGAAACTTGCCTAACTCTCCTCAAGAAGTTGGAATCAGAACCTGTCTCTCATTGCCATAATGTACTGGAATTTATTCCAAACATTACCTTTACGCAGGACGATATGCTGCTAGAGGATAATCGACATGACCGTCCTTTATATCATACAGGATATATTGATTCTATGAAGGTTGATCGTCTACTGATTGATCCAGGATCCGCTCTCAGTATTATGCCAAAGGCTATGCTAGATGCACTGAAGATACCTGTGCATAGTCTTTCCAGCACTATCACTACCATCTTGGGATTCAATCAAGGAAAAAGTGAGCCTTTGGGCAAGATTCGCCTCAAATTTCAAATAGGCGATCTTCGCACTAAAGTTACTTTTTACATCATCGACAATCATGGTTGCTCATACAATGCTCTATTGGGGAGACCATTCTTGCATGAACATAATGTCGTTCCTTCGACTCTTCATCAGTGCTTCAAATATGTTGATGATAATGGAGAAGTTCAAAAGGAGGTTGCAGATCTCTATCCATTCAAAGGAGTCGAAGCTTACTTCAATGACGCTCGCATGTACAAAGATGAATACTCAAAAGTCTTGCAAGCTATGGATAACGACGATGAGATATCAAAAGTCGATACCTTTGTTATTCCTGTAAAAGGGCGTATCACTCCTCCGCAGTCTGCTAAATCATCTAAAGAAAACTCACTGATGATTCCTGTCAGTGGACGTACTACTTCATCATCTGCCCAAGCTCCACAAGGCTCACTGATAATTTCTGTCAGTGGACGTATTACTGTATCGTCTTCCCAAGCTCCACAAAGTTCGCTGATAATTCCCGTCAGTGGACGCACCACTCCCCCTCCACCTTCTCAGGCTAGACCAGATACTCTAGTCATTCCAGTCAGTGGACGTACTACTTATCCACGATCTTCTTCAAGGGAGCTCACCTCTTCTGAGCCTTTTGTTATTGATCTTAATCGAAACAAAACTTCTGATCGCTCTTCCTCTCCCCCTTTTGTCATTAATTTGACTAAGTCTGATAAGGCTCAGCCTTCTGTTGTAAATACAGTATCTAATATTAATGAAGCATCTCCTTTGCAGTATATTGATGTCTGTAATCATGTACAAAGTTATTTACAATTGCTAGATAGCTTAGAGCCACTAACTATAGGAGTTGTTCAAACTCTTCATACAGACGTATTATTGGAGTCCATACAAAAATCATACTTCGTGGTCCCTATTAGAAAGAAGGGAGAAAATCCAATATTCTTCTATAAAGGACCCCAGAATCCTCCTAACCTGCAAGAAGATGACACCAACGACGATACTGGAAGGTTACAACTACGTCGCTACAGTCAGCAATCCAAAAATATCATCAAGAATATGGGTTATGACTTCAGAACAAGCCTCAATAATGGAAAAGGAAGAAGAATGCCTGTTCGAATTCCTCCATTAAAGTACGGAAGGACAAAATGTGGTTTGGGTTACATTGCTCCTACCTCCTTTATCAACATAGTCCATGAAGATTCAAAATCCGATGAAGACGAACGATCTGAGTCTTCCGATTCTCTCTCTTGGGATTCTGACACAAGCATTGGCGATCTTCATCGTTCTATTTTATCCATCAATATGGTCTCTGTTGATGGCCCGCAAGAAAATGATGAAGATGAGGATGATTTTGAGATATCACATGAATCAGAACAATGGGCTCAAAGATTAGATAATCAATGGGAATTCAGGTTCGAGCAGAGGGAACCTCCTACTGAAGATAAACTAATCCAAATTGATGTTGGTGAAGAAGGGTCCCCTAAACCAATATTCATCAGTGAAAGTCTTTCAGAAACAGATAAGCAAGACATGATTAAGCTTATTCATGATTATATCGATGTCTTCGCCTGGAGTTATGAGGATATGCCAGGATTAGATCCAAAGATTGCAATGCACAAACTTAATATCATGCCAAATGCTAAACCAGTCAAACAACAACAGCGACGATTTCGTCCAGACATTATGGATGCAATTGAAGCTGAAGTCAACAAGCTTATGGCTTCCGGATTTATTCGAGAGGAACAACATCCTGAATGGGTGTCTAACATCGTTCCTGTCCTTAAAAAAACCGGCAAGATCCGAGTCTGTATAGACTTTCGCGATCTCAATGCAGCTTGTCCTAAAGACGAGTTTCCTCTTCCAATTACCGATGTCATGATTGATAACACATGTGGTTTCGAACGAATGTCATTCATGGATGGATATTCGGGATACAACCAAATCAAAATGTTTCCAGACGACGAGAGACATACTTCCTTCAGAACGCCGATCGGTACATACTGTTATACAGTGATGCCGTTTGGTCTCAAGAATGCAGGAGCAACATATCAGCGAGCAATGAGCACTATATTCCGTGAACATCTCCGGAAAATAGTCGAATGCTATGTTGATGATATTGCAGTCAAAAGTCGACGAAATGAGGATCATATCCAAGATTTGAAGACTATCTTTGATTTAATGCGTCAGCATCAACTTAAAATGAACCCTACTAAGTCCTTCCTGGGCGTCTCTAGTGGTAAATTTCTCGGCTTCGTCATTACCGCTAAAGGTATACACGTGGATCCCGAGAAGATCAAAGCCATTCAAGAGATGCGTCCTCCATGCACCTTAAAAGAGCTACGAGGATTTCAAGGAAGAATTGCTTATATCAGGAGATTCATTTCCAACTTATCAGGACGCTGCAGACCATTCAACAAACTTCTGAAGAAAGGTGTATCTTTCGTCTGGAACGAAGAATGTCAAAAAACATTTGACGATATCAAACAGTATCTCATGAACCCTCCAGTTTTGGTACCTCCTGTCTCGGGAATACCATTCCTTCTATATGTTCGAGCCATGGATCATTCTCTTGGTGCATTACTTGCCCAGAAAAATAAAGATGGCCATGAACAGGCTATTTATTATCTCAGTCGCACAATGACAGGCGCTGAACCGCGTTATTCTCCAATCGAGAAAGAATGCCTAGCATTAATGTTTGCTGTTCAGAAAACGCGACATTATATTATCGGTCAAACGATTCACGTCATTTCCAGAGTGAATCCCATCAGGATCATGATGAAGAAACCCGGTATTCTCAACTCCAGACTAGCTAATTGGGGAATCTTGTTAGCTCAATACGATATGCATTATATTCCTCAAAAGTCAGTTAAAGGACAGGCTCTTGCTGATTTTCTGGCAACTCATGCGGTTCCAGAAGATTCTAAATTATATGATGAGATTCCAGATGAAATTCTGGATTCAAATCTGGTTTCCGAAGAAATTCCTACCTGGCGTCTATTCTTTGATGGAGCATCTAGAATAGGTCCTAATGGCGATATTGTCGCCGGAGTTGGGATTGTTCTCGTATCCCCAGAAGGATTAACTATTCAGAGGGCTTATTCTCTGGATCAATCATGTTCAAACAATGTAGCCGAATACAATGCGTTGCTCATCGGTCTTCAACTTGCTAAACATCTGGATATTCAATATTTAGAAGTTTATGGAGACTCCAAGCTTATTGTCAATCAGGTCAGAGGAACGTATGAAGTCCGTCATCAGGATTTGATACCTTATCATCGAGCAGCACTCTCTATAGCCTCCTCCTTTGAAGGTTTCTTTATTGAACATGTTCAACGAGCCTGTAATGCAGAAGCTGATGCTTTGGCTAATCTTGCTGCTGTATTAGCCATACCAATCAGACGTCAGCAAGTAATAGTGGTTTATAACCGAGAACTATTCTGCGTTGAGAATAATTTGGCTTTGGCTTTTCCCCATAATTCCCATGAAGATTCTTTCAACTTAGATACCGGATTAAAGTTTGACAAAGTGTCCTCGTCTTCTTCCGATTCTACTATGGAATATGTCTTTTCTAATGAAACAGAAGCCATAACTGAAGACTGGAGACGCCCGTTTCTAGACTTTGTATTATATGACATACTTCCCGATAATCCGAGTGAAGCAGCATCTATTCGACGTCGATCTCTCAGATTCTATTATAATCATACAACGAAGATACTATATCGTCGGTCCTACGACGGTCTTCTCCTCCGATGCATCGCTGGTGAAGAAGCACAACAGATAATCCGTGAAGCACATGATGGTGTCTGCGGAGCCCATCAACCAGGTCCTAAACTTCAAGATCGTATCCGACGTATGGGTTATTATTGGCCCACGATGGTGGCTGACGCCATTCAATATGCTCGGAGATGTAAGCCTGTCAAATTCATGCAGACTTTATCCATCAACCGTCAGAGTTCTTACACCCAACAGCGGCATCATGGCCCTTTGAGGCTTGGGGCATGGACGTCATTGGTCCTATCAACCCACCATCATCAAAAGGACATCGGTTTATTCTAGCAATAACCGATTACTTTTCCAAATGGGCTGAAGCAATCCCGTTATCTGAAGTCAAAACTTCTAATGTCATTAACTTCGTCAAACATCATGTCATCTATCGATTTGGTGTTCCTCGGCGTATTATTTATGATAACGGACCGCAGTTCGTCAGTCAGAAATTTACTCGATTCTGCGACGATCATCGGATCAATAATTTAGCTTCTACAGCATATAATCCAGCAGCTAATGGATTGGCAGAAGCTTTCAATAAAACGATCATCAAACTCTTGAAAAAGTTCGTTTCTTCCAACAAACGCAACTGGAGCGAGAAGCTTGGTGAATGTTTATGGGTCTACCGCACCACAGTTCGCAATGCAACCGGATGTACGCCTTTCTCTTTGGTATATAGGTGTGAAGCTGTTCTTCCCCTCGAGATCCAGATTCCTTCTCTGAGAATCGCAATCTCCAATGAACTTACAACAGAGAACAATGATCGTCTTCGACTTCAAGAATTGGAAGCTCTAGATGAAAAACGATTGTATGCTCAACAAAATATCGAGCTGTATCAGGCCCGAATCTCAAAAGCTTTTAACCGGAAAGTCAAAGTCAGAGCATATCAGAAGGGAGAACTGGTCCTTACTGTTAGACGTCCTATGACCATGACACATATGAGCAAAGGCAAATTTGACGCGAAATGGGAAGGCCCATTCGTAGTAAACAAAGTCTTCTCTAACGGAGCATACCAGCTTGCCTCTATGGATGGGAAAGTCACGATGATGCCTATCAATGGCAAATTCTTAAAGAAATATTATGTATAATATTTTATCATTCCCCAGCAAATATAAAATCAAAGTTAATTCTTCTCTACAAAAGTTATCTCGATATCGTTATCCCCAGAGGAAACTGATATTCTACCATGTATCATTTTCCCAGAGAATTTGATATTTTGTCTTATTAGATCCCCAGTGGATTTAATAAAGATCTTGTATAGAAAATCATGTCCATATTACCTCTGAATTTTCTATCTCAGTATGTATCATATTTTCTATTCTATGAAAATGATATCTCGTCTTTTGATTTCCGAGTCCAAAGATCATGGAAAATAGAAATCCAAAGATATCTTTATATCTGAATTCTGTTTTCTCTAATCAGTATTAAACTAAAATTATCTTTGGTTTAATATCATGATAGAGTTACAAAGTTTATTTGTATATTCTATTCTATTGAAATATGTCATGTATTATTTACCTCTGAACATGTTTTCTACAAAAATATCATCCACAGAATTGAAATCAAGTCAAAATATTCATTTCAATCAAAATCAAAACATTGATTACAAATGGGTACCAAAACTTCAATACATGATAAATATAAAAGATCTATTTAGGAGGAGTAATTATCTCCTGAATACGAACGATTACATTATTTATCTTTTCTTCATGAGTTTTCTTGATTCGCTCTGCTGTTTCAGCTCCAATCATCCGTTGGTCATATTCCACAATAATAGAGCTACGGCGATTGGTCTCTTCAATCTGATTGGTTTGCATCAATTCTCGCTCTTGCTGTAAAAATTGACAGCGTTCAGCTTCAGATTTACAATCAGTAGCAATCTCTGATTGTTCTTTTTCCACGGAGGCAATTTGCTCCTGAAGACGAGCTAGCTCTTCCCTCAACTTTCTAAGCTCTTCAGCTTTTGATGCTCCATCTTTCTCTAGGCGCTCCATATTCTGACGAGTAGTTATTATTTCTTCGTCTTTCGCCATTAACTCTTTAGAAGACTGAGTGAGGAATTCTGTCAGAGCAATGTGCTGAGCTTGAGCTTCATTCTCCAATTGAGCAATCTCAGCTGCAGTCAGAGACTTAATATCCTCCTTTTTAATCTCCCAGTATTTATGGATGTTTGCTTCTAAATCATTCAGGAGATGTTCAAAAAAGACACATTGGGTCTCATAACCAGCCTGTCTCAAAGCTGAAAGTGGAAAACTAGTCGCCTCTCGAAGACTCGAAAAGGGCATAGTCTCATCCTTCATAAGTCGTCTCGAGAATGTATCCAGATATGAATAAATAATATCTGAATACATCCCCATGATCTTTGCTATCCCTGTGTCAAAACCGGGAGTTGCTGCAATAGTAGAGGAAGGAGCAGGAGGAGCCTCTATTCTGGGAGCTGAAGTGAGTGCTTTTGGAGAACTCGGCAAATGTGAACTCCCCTCACCCACATCAGTTTGGACAAGTGGGGCTTGAGTAGAACTCATAGCCGGTGCAGTTCCTACAGCTGTTGGAATCAAAGAAGCATGATCAAAACTAAAAGACAATAAAGTAGAGACAAGACAAAACTTTGATGAATAAAATATTACCTGGAGCTGGTTCATATTCAGTTTCCTTCGGATCATTCAGCCCGGCTCGTAGTCTGTTCAGAGTGCTTTCTGACACGGATTTATTTCACTGCTGCCCGCCCCAGAAGTACTCGGAACTTGAACTTCTATTTCTATATGCCTCTCCGGCTCTGGTGTCAACCCTGAGTGTTGACCAATGGTCTTCAGTACATCAATTGGAATTTTAGATGGTGATTCATCATCTATCTCCATGTCCTCTTCTTCAAAAGAATGAGACGAAGGTTCATAGTCAACCTATTCGTCGTCACTCTTGTTACCCTCCGAAATTTCAGCAATTGGTCTGAGAGTAGTGGCTTCCTTCACTGATTCTCCCGAAATCAGTAAGTCATTAGCTGTTTTAGTCTGATGCTCGGCCTCTACCGCAGGTTGACTAATCACCTGCGCATCATCGGCCATTGGCGGAATTGATCCTATATCAGAAGGCATGGATGACCCAGCAGGTTCAGGAATATCTTCTTCAACAGGTTCTGTCTTTACAGAAAAATCAAAGGCAGCTTATTTTTCTGAAGCCAATCGCACAGCACGGTCGGTGGGACTCTCTGCATCGAGACAAATTACGGATTTAGTTTTTGAAACTATCACTTTCCTTCCTATTCTTTTTGTGAATGGAACAGTAGGATAATTGTCTTTTGGATCACTACCTGCTTTATCAGTATCTCTGACTCGATTGGAAGCAGGAGAAGTCCCTGGAATGGTAATTCCTCCACGATTTCGAGTCTCTGCTCGAGTGACTCTTTTTGGGGCAGGCCCAGCAACACCTTTGCCCCGCTTCCTCTTCGGGGTATTATCGGCAGATATACTCTCTTCAGCACTCCCGATGGGTACATGTAATGGTTGATGAAGGTCATCAGAGAAGAAAGTTTCTAAAACTTCATCATCAACTTCATCAGTAGCCAAAGGATCTTCTTGGTCATGACAATCTCTAGGCAGGGCTGATTTGGTTGATTTCTTTTCAATATGAATAAAGCTTCTACCTAAGATGCTGAATTTTTCATCAAAGGTATTAGCTGATACATAGAATTTGGCATAAGACGCCAATATTCTAGCTCCTCTCTGATAGGTGACCGGATCTGGCATGGAAAAGGTAGCCCCTGTACCTTTAGCAATGTAATATATCCAAGCTCTGACACCATCAATCAACCCGCCTTGATAACCAAAACATGTCGTTGCATTGCCCACATGCAACTGATCATAACCAAATTGCCGAGCAAACCTACTCGGAAGATATGGTTCCAGATAAGTGATGTTGTCACGGCGGCAGATTAAATGAGATGGCCTGATCCTCTTCAGCCATTCATGTTGAATCTCATCCAATTCATTGCCACCAATGCCATCAATCAACCTCCCAGGCATGGTTTCATAACCAACAGGTGGAGGAACACAAGTGAAGCTCCATAGTTCTCCCCTGTTTAATATAGTTCTGCAATCTGTCAAAGTGTCATATTTCCACTTTGGTGTGTGACTGTATCTTTCCAGAAAGGTGTCATCTGGTCTAGCCATCCCAGCATTCATGAGAGATTCGAAATGCAGAAGTAGCCACCCAAATAAATATGTAAAGGGCATTTCTACCCGAGGAAAGGATGTAAGGCTCTTCCTTGCCAATTCGAACATTCTGTCTGTATATGCCCTTAATCCAGCATTCAGACGGCATGTCATTGCTGTCAGCAAATCCATCTTATACCCGAAAGTCAGACGGACTGCTGCGAAGACAACTCCTCTGTGCATCCTGTCTGCTGAACAGGTGCCAGGTACTACAAATTTTCTCAGCCAGAGAGATATAAATCCGGCCAGATGACCTTCAGCAGATAATTCTCGGCTACCCTGCTTAATATAGGTCTCAAACCTATCACCGGCTTTATAGGTGCCTTCGTCTTCCTCAATGACGATGTCGTCATGAGTGGTGTCCCGGATGAGCTTATCAATCTCAGCTTGATTCAGGGGTTTAAATTCACCGACATATTGCTCAGACTTCTTCTTCTTCTGAACTTCATCAGTACGGCCTTGAAATAAATAGGCCATCCATTTAGAAGAATAACAGTTGGAATCTCCTTCCCCACCTTGTCCTTTATAAAAAGCCTTACAAATACTGTAATGGCACATCAATTCTTCAAAGACATGAAGAACCATTGGGTTGGCTTCGGAGATTTTATTCATTTCATCAACGAAAGGGATATACTCTTCATATGGCAAATCTGCTGTTGGCAGCTGAGAAATATATGCCATTTCATGAAGGGCGAATCCCATCTCGCCTCTTGGAGTCATGAAGGTGCCGGTACGGTAGTTATACCTCTCCGCTAACGCCAAGAACAAATCCGGGTTTGGCCTAAAACCATAAGCAGTGCACTTAATGGCATCATATAGGCCTATCACCTTTAACTGTTCACCAAAGTTCTTCAGAATCCATCTCACAAGAGCAGTCCATCTAGTATTTTCCGGGTTCACCAGACCAGTAAGTCTCATAGACTGTTTTGGGTAGATGGCATTTTCCAGTTGAGCAAATTCGTTTGCAAAGATTGGGACTCTGACTGGCTTCAGAAGTGCCGACTCCTAAGGAGGGATGGTGGCAGGTAGCAGTCCTCGCAAAGCTGTGACATGTGGTTCAGTACCATTGCGGAATCTTCCTTGACGATATCCTATCCACCCAGCTTTTGCTTGACGGGATGGAGCGATATCCCACTTCATTTGTCTTTGACAACTCGCATGAAATAAGCGAGCTATGTTGATGCTTTTTGATAAACCAGTCAGATACATTGGCTGATTCACATCACCATCCCTATAATAACAGTATGATACTTTATCCAAAGCAGGCTGAGAGTTTATGTCAATAGCATCTCCGAAAAGAAATGCTGGCTTCGAGTGGGTAACACCATCCACACTCTGTAAAGGCAGTCCACTCATCAAGTTCAGCAAGGTGTCATTTTCCTAATTTGTCAAAAGAGCTATCCTTGTAGAAGGTCCATCGAATTGGGGAAAACGAACATGTGATAGGTCACTGTTATAGTTATTTCCTACACATCCTTCAAATTCTGCCTCCTGAGCCAGAATATCCACTGCAAAAGAAGAATAAGAAGTTAGAAATCTTCAACACAAAGATGGCAAAGTTCAACATACGCTCAGTTTTCCTTAAGCGTATGGCAGACTCAAAGTTCAACATACGCTCAGTTTTCCTTAAGCGTATGGCAGACTCAAAGTTCAACATACGCTCAGTTATCCTTAAGCGTATGGCAGACTCAAAGTTCAATATACGCTCAGTATATCCTTAGCGTATGGCAGACTCAAAGTTCAACATACGCTCAGTTTTCCTTAAGCGTATGGCAGACTCAAAGTTCAATATACGCTCAGTATATCCTTAGCATATGGCAGACTCGAAGATCCATATACGCTCAGTTTATCCTAAGCGTATGACAGATTCAGAGATCACTTTTTACGCTCAGTCTATCTTAAGTGAATGATTTTAAAAGTTCAGTTTATGTTCAGTTTGAGCGTATCAGCGTATGGTTGACAAGATGATCATCAAAAACATACGCTAACACAGGAGTTAGCGTATCTCAGTGAAACAACTTGACATAGCATATTCTCTCAAGACAGCGTATTTTGACATTTTTTATCAAAGATACGCGTATCTTACAGAATACGCTCCAAACATATTTTTCGTATAAACAAAAAATATGGGATACGGCTAAACCCTAAAGAGGGAAGCGTATTTTCTGACGTATTTGACCCTAAAAAGGGAATACGTTTTATGATTTTGTTCTAACCAGAGCCCTAAATAGGGGATAGTTATTGTTCATCATCTTCATCCTCACCATAGAGGGGCTTCAATGGGCGTTCACTTCGTCGAACGCGCTCATCGGTAGTCTTCTTAGCAGCGGCGGCG
This sequence comes from Iris pallida, assembly GCA_029216955.1. NCBI lineage: Eukaryota > Viridiplantae > Streptophyta > Magnoliopsida > Asparagales > Iridaceae > Iris > Iris pallida. The sequence goes on from JANAVB010012600.1 coordinate 8,552,145, forward strand.
GCGGGCTGAGATGACTCCGCAGGAGCCTTCCCCTTTCCCTTCGCAGCAGCATCAACCTTGGGCGCCATTGATAAAGCTTGAGTCGAAGAAGAAGAAGTTGAGTCTTGAGTTTCTTTTTCTCTCTCGAAGACGAATGCAAAAGTAAAGAAATAAATTAGGTTTTGGAAGACCTATTTATAGAAGAAAAAAAGAAGTTCAAACGGCGGCTGTTCTTTAAACAGAATCCCTAAAGATTTGCACTGATATTGAGGAAGATAACAAACTCATGCCAGCGTGTCAGGACTTATTCCCACTTTAAGTTCAAAGTAATTTCGAACTTTTGAAATTCATAAAGTTCGAAAACTTTGAAGGGGGTCTTGTAGGGTGTGAAAATTATGACACGCTGACATAAGACTCAGCCAAAGTCATACGCTCAAGGCCATACGCTCAGCTAAAGTCATACGCTCAAGGCCATACGCTCAGCCAAAGCCACACGCTCAAGGCCATACGCTCAGCCAAGGCCATACGCTCATCTAAAGGCTGTGCACTCAGTGAATATTTTATTATTTCCTGAGATGACAGCACAGCATGTATTTAATGAAGGATGAATCTGACACTTCGTCTTTCGTGCAAAGACAGCTGCCCTATGAAGATTAGCCGTCGTATAGGTTTTCGAGAATTGATTGTCTCTTACGAGGACAGCTCAGCAGCCATCATAAATAAAGAGCCATCATTACTGTCATTTCTGACAGTCTGTCAGCCATCATATCTGCAGCACGACGCTCGAGTGATATTTGTCAGTCTTTGAAGATATGGCGTATTTGAGAAGATTGAGGACAGCCACGTGTTTACTCCCTTAATCCATAAGGCTCATTGCCCAACCAAGTGAGCGTATGGACTCCATACGACTCCTTGCCAACCAAGTGAGCGTATGGACTCCATACGACTCTTTATCAATAAAGTAAGCGTATCAGCCTTATATGGCTCTATGCTGTCCAAGTCAGCGTATGCAAGACATGTGCCTTCAAAAGCTAGCGTATGGCTCTTCTTCAAAGACAGCGTATCATAGCAAATGCATCCAGGATGATTTTCAACGTACAGTCAACACACGTTCTCACGTGTCCTGTACTCAGTTACCCACTTATTCAGAAGTTATGCAACGTGGCATTCATGCCATCAATCTCTCCTAGATATATTCCACTACTTTCAACCGCACTACAACGTGTCTCCATCAGAATTCACCACGCGTCCCTGCAGTTATGCACACGTCAAGTAACTGACTGAGCGTATGCTTCAGAACAGTTATCCAGAACTCTATAAAAGAGAGTTTCTTCATCTTCATCAGACACAGTCAATTTCAGAGAGAACAGAGAGATTGCCCAGTTGCTGTCCAAGTTCTTCGAAGTTCGAGTTTTCTTCATCGCATCGTCCAAGGGATAAAATAATCGTCTTCTAGATTAGATTCTTACAGTTGTAATTTTCTCAGAAACACAAATAAAGTGAATTTATTTATGGAAAACAACGAGCAGCATCTCAGAGTTGTCCTCCAGATTCTCAGAGAGCACCAGTTGTACGCCAAGTTCAGTAAATGCGAGTTCTGGCTCGATCGTATTTCTTACTTGGGTCACATCATTACCAGAGGAGGAGTGGAAGTGGATCCCCAGAAGGTTGTGGCTATCGAGTCATGGCCAGTACCTAGCTCAGTGGCAGAGGTTCGCAGCTTCCTTGGATTGGCCGGCTACTACCGGCGGTTCGTCTCAGATTTTGCAAGGATTTCAGCGCCGATGACCCAGTTGACCTGCAAGGATGTGCCGTTCGTTTGGACAGCAGAATGTCAGGAATCATTTGAGAAGTTGAAGCGAGGTTTGATAACGGCTCCCATTCTCACACTTCCAGATGGGACCGGAGGATTCACAGTTTATTGCGACGCTTCAGGCAGAGGATTGGGATGTGTTTTGATGCAGCATGGGAAGGTAATTGTTTATGCGTCACGTCAACTCCGTGATCATGAGAAGAAATTACCCGACCCACGACTTGGAGCTAGCAGCAGTAGTGTTAGCACTTAAGTTGTGGAGGCACTACTTGTACGGAGACAGAGTGGAGATATTTACTGATCATAAGAGCCTGATGTATGTTTTCACCCAGAAGGACCTTAATATGCGGCAGAGAAGATGGCTCGAGCTACTTGTGGACTATGATGTGGACTTGCAGTATCACCCAGGGAAGGCCAACGTGGTAGCAGATGCGTTGAGCAGGAGAGCCGGAGTCTACCTTCTAACAGCGCAACCAGAGCTATTGGCAGATCTTCAGAAGATGGGAATTGAAGTGATTCTTCCTTCCAATGTGGCCTTGATGGCCAGCCTACAGATTCAGTCCACCATAGTTGAGAGGATCCGGACAGCACAGTTAACAGATTCCAAGATTCAGCGGCTCAGAGCAGAGTGCGAGGCAGGACACAGGCCAGAGTTATGCATCCATGAAGATGGTACACTTCGACACGGCACGCGTCTTTGTGTACCCAGTGGAGATATCAGACAGGAAGTCATGGCAGAGGCTCACAGTTCGCAGTATTCCATCCACCCAGGCAGCACGAAGATGTACCGAGATATTCGTCAACACTTTTGGTGGAATGGTATGAAGAGGGAGATAGCCCGGTATGTCTCTCGATGTTTGGTTTGCCAACAGGTCAAGGTTGAACATCAGAGGCCAGCTGGACTTCTTCAACCCTTGCCGATCCCAGAATGAAAATGGGAACACATAACCATGGATTTCGTGACTGGATTACCCAGATCTCCGGCCGGCAGAGATGCTATTTGGGTCATTGTGGACATGCTTACCAAGGTGGCACACTTTCTTCCATTCAGAGTTGGACAGTCGACGGCGCAGCTAGCAGAAATGTATCTCAGGCAGATCGTCCGACTTCACGGAGTGCCAGTCAGCATAGTATCAGACAGGGATACGAGATTCACATTGCACTTCTGGCGCAGTCTTCATCAAAGTTTGGGGACTCGTCTCAAGTTCAGCTCAGCGTATCATCCGCAGACAGATGGGCAGTCAGAGCGTACTATATAAACTCTTGAAGATATGTTGCGGTCGTGTACCCTTGACTTCGGTGGTTCGTAGGAGGATCACCTGCACCTGGTGGAATTCTCGTACAACAATAGTTTTCAGGCCAGTATCCAGATGGCACCCTTCGAGGCTCTGTATGGTAGGAAGTGCAGATCCCCGTTAGCATGGGACGATGTCGGAGAGAGGCAGATGCTCGGTCCAGAACTGATTTCTCAGACGATTGAAGTGGTCAGGAGAGTCAAAGATCACCTCCGAGTTGCTCAGGATCGCCAGCGCCATTGGGCCGATGCTCACCGGCGTCCCTTAGAATTTGCCGTCGGCGACCATGTATTCCTTAGGATCTCGCCTACCCGCGACGTCATTCGTTTTGGTGTACGGGGAAAGCTTAGTCCTAGGTATATAGGGCCGTTCGATATTCTAGAGCGAGTAGGCGATGTGTCCTATCGTCTCGCTCTTCCGCCGTCGTTAAGTGAGGTACATGATGTATTCCATGTATCCCAATTAAGACGGTACATCCCGGACCCGAGCCATATCCTAGATCATTCGGAATTGGTTGTTGGTACCAACCTTTCGTATGAGGAGAGGCCCGTGTCTATATTGGATCGGAGAGAAAAGACGCTCAAGAACAAGACTATTAACTTAGTCCGTGTTGCTTGGGGTCATCACTCTCTAGGTGAGTCAACGTGGGAGCGTGAGGACGACATCCGATCGCGATATCCCTACCTGTTTGACTCGTGAGGTATAATGTCTTTCTTATGCCTTACGCTTTCCCTTCCTTGCTTGCATTGTATGATTGTATGATTGAACTGCTTAGTGTAGCTTGCCTGTGCTTAGTATAGCTTGTCGTGGCAATCTCTAGCTCCTTGATTAAATTTCGAGGACGGAATTCTTTGAAGGTGGGTAGAGTTGTCAACCCCATTTCCTGTATTTCGTATTTGTACTCGTAATTTGATTTTGGCACGTATTTTATTTTCTCGACTTGTGGACTTGGTTTCTCGTAAATGGGTTTTGGACCATGGCTTGGTTTTATTTTGTGGAGTTGGTTTGGTTCATCATGAGTGGAACACCTTAGCCTATTCTCCACCTCCATTCCATCACAACCACCCTCATTAAAACCCACCAACTTTTTCTCTCCTTCATAACTCCATTAATTTCTTACAACTTCTTCTTCTTCCTTCTTCCACACAACACCACACCATAGGCAAGTGCACCTTGCCATCAAATAAGCACCACTTTTTATTTGTCCATTAACTAGATTAGGCCATGGGGAACAACTTTAGAACTTGACATTTTGTGATTTGGAGCTTTCATTCTTCTAGATCTAGGTTTTAACCATTTTCGAAAATCCTTGGTTTTGATCTATTAAACTCGATTTTTGCATGTTTTGATGCTTCCATGTGGAAGAGAATTCGATTTTACTCAAGTTAGAACTTTGAAACTCTAGATTTGGTTTTGATTTGGCTAAGTTATGAAGATTTGAAGTTTTTGGTGTTCTTGAGGAGTTCATCTCAGCCTTGGTGAAGGCTCTCGGCCAGTGCTCTTTAGCACTTGACCGTTTGCGCAACCCGGCCTGTGCTCTTTAGCGCATGGCCGATTGCGCATAGGCTCAGCCAGTGCTTTGCGCTGCGCTGGATTGCGCTGGCACAAGCTAGCCATGCGCAAACCAGCCATGCGCAAGGTAACCCCTGCGCACTCGACCATTGCGCAGTCTATACTCTGCGCAGTCTACCCTTGCGCAATCCAATTGATGCGCAAGGCATCCCCTGTGCCCCTTTAACCCTGTACCCCTTGACCCCCTGCGCAGTCTACCCTTGCGCAAGGTAACCCTTGCGCAGCTCTTCCATGCGCAGTACATACCCTGCGCAGCCCAACCCCTGACCCCCCTGCACAACCTACTTGTCTATGATGAATTGTTTATTTCTTTAAGCTTGGCTCTTCTATAGTCCTATATATATTGGTATTTATTTAGATATTTTACGCCCATTTTATATCCTTACGCCTTTTGTCATGAACTGATTTTACTTAATATGTTTGGAATGACTATTGTACATGGCTTGGTATGGCAAGGAACTAGCATAACACGACAGTGACCCGTAGTGGTGCACTCCTGACATGACCAACCTGACATGATAGTGGCCCGTCGTGGTGCGCTCCTGACAAGTACCCTGACATGATTTATCTTGATAACTTGATAGTGGCCCGTGGCGGCGCTCTCCTGACTTGACTTGTAACTTGTAACTTGACTCGTATAATCAACTTGACACTGTGGGTGCTCCTGCTTGCTTGCTTGTGCAATCCACTTGTCTTGTCTTGCATCATGTCTAGGACGTGACTTCCTGGGTACCACGGCCAGGGACTCGCGCTAAATTGGATTAGGCTAATTATTAGATCAAACTAGAACATGGAGAATTTCCAGTCACAGGCAATCTTGTTATCTGGGCGCTTTAATGGACTTGTAGCTTGCCGACGAGTAGAGCACATTTCCAGCACACTGTCATGTGTTGCACCCTCTAAGTCACCTAAGGGTACATTTGTCTCCCGGACAATGTACCCACCTATAACTCTCAACCCGCAGAAGGATAACTGGATAGTCTGCAGGGCTTGGGACTGGAAATTCTCACTTGCATCTTGTTAGTAATTAGGCTTGTGATAACCCTAGTTAGTTAAAGTAGTAAGCCGTAGTACTTGCTTGGCCGATTGTAAATAAATGGTGTCCAGCTCTGTCTAAGTCTTGTCTAGCCCCTGTACCTGGAACTCTTGATCATGATTGTTTTACTTATCTCTAACGATAAATGGGTAGAGACAGTGAGCTATTCAGGCGAAGGGGTACAATTCCGGTCCTTGTTTGGTTTAAGGATTGTAACCTGGCTCCCGGAATGGTTCCTCGTTTATCGCTCTGTGTACTTTTATTACTTGTACTTTCCTTTTATTCTTTATGTTCTGATATGCTGGCTTTTGTTCTTATTTGTGGCCTCCTTGTGGCACTTGCTCTTTCTGGGGTTTGACCCAGCTGGTTTTGTGTGGCCAGATTTCGGAGCAGCTTCCGAGGATCTACCAAGCTTCCAGCCCAATGGTGAACACTAGACGGAACCCGGGCTACGAGTGGGTTTTCCCTTTTTGTTTCACCCACTTATATGTAAATTTATTCTTTTGAGGCGTTTAGCCGACGAGCACCTGTTAGCTCGATGCACATTTACTTACTGTCTGCCTACGGGCTGTAAACATGATTAACAAATCCTAGGGTTGATCATGTATGACCGAACTCTTGCTAGTCCTATCATTTTGTACGACTAGCTTCATGATCATCCGATATGTAATATTTGGGACGCCTTATATATATATTTGATGCTCTAACATCTGTAACTCTGTTAATTGCTTGAGATTGAGACAATAGGCTTGACCTTAAGAGACTGCTGGCTTGTAGTAAACCCTCATATCTAGACAGCCGTGACCGTATAGTTGAGATGTATTCTGTTTCAATATACGTAGCTGGCTATGTACGCCCCCGCTCTCCAGTATTCTGGTTCTGGGGCGTGACAGTACCTCTCTGTTGGTTATGAGGAGGTGGTTATGGGGGGGTTGCAACATACTCAGGAGGGCACGGCTCAGTTTCGCATGGTTCAGAAACTTAAACGGTCGAAGAGAGCCATTCGGGACTGGATAAAAATGCTGCCACGGTCTTCCCTAGAGGATCAGGAGGCTTATCTTCGGGAGGTTTAGGAAGCCTTGCAGGCAGACATGATGAGCGGTGAGTTGGCGGTCAGGGAGAAGGACCTGATTGCGGAGGTCAACATCCTGAGGCTTCAGCAGGAGATCAGCGCGGCCCAACGGGCCAAGTATTCCTGGCTCAAGGATGGGGACCGATACAGCAGGTTCTTCTACGATGTGATCCGTACCAGACAGCACAGGAACAACATCCCCAGGCCCCGTAATGGCGAGGGCAGGCTTGTTGGTGATCCGGTGAAGATTCAGGAGGAGGCAGTTAGGTACTACTCAGAGCTATATCATCAGTCAGACTACTCTAGCCCGTTCCCAGATCTAGTCACAAAGAGGCTGGTGACACCATATGGGAACAGTCTGCTGCTGGCTCCAGTGTGTATGGAGGAGGTGGAGGCTATTGTGATGAATGCGGATCCCACCAAGGCCCTCGGGCCTGATGGCTTCTCTAGCGGGTTCTATAAGCGGCACCGGGGCTTGCTTAAGCACCCAGTCCTGGAGGCGGTACATGAGTTCTTCACTGAGGGAAAGTTGCTGAAGGAGCTTAACCACACCTTTCTGACCTTGATTTCGAAGAAGGAGGGCGCGACATCCCTCGCCGACTTTAGACCTATTGCGTGCTGTAACTATCTTTATAAGATAATTACACACCTTATATGCCGGCGCATGGAGGGGATTATGCAGGGACTGGTCTCACTTAATCAGGTGACATTCATCAAGGGTAGATCAATTGCAGAGCACAGTTTGCTGGCCCATGAGATAGTGAGAGAATTCAACAAACCAGGGGAGATGAAGGCCTGTGTGAAGCTTGACCTGAGAAAAGCTTATGACACGGTCAACAGAGATTTCCTTTGCCACCTTATGCGAGCCATGGACTTTGACGAGGTGTGGGTGGCAAGGGTGAGGGAGTGCATCTGCTCCCCTACCTTCTCGGTCCTCATCCAGGGTACTCCATATGGATTCTTCCGGAGCAACCGGGGCCTTCGGCAGGGAGATCCTCTCTCCCCGTTCCTGTTCACGCTCGTGATAGAGTATTTCACTTGCTTGATGGATTTGGCTGTGCATAGTAGGAAGATTGTCCCTCTCTTCAAGCTGGTCAAGCCAGTGGTGTTCCACCTGATCTATGCTGACGACCTCTTGGTGCTCCTACATCCATCTATGCGGGGGATGCGTGCGGTGTCAGAGATTATGGAGGAGTTTGGGCGATTGTCTGGATTTCAGCTGAATAGGGAGAAGAGCAGAGTTTATTTCAGCTCTCGGTGCTCCCTCAAGGAGGAAAGGGCCCTTGCTCTGGGAGTGGAGAAAGGTGACCTACCGGTAAAGTACCTGGGGGTACCACTGACGGTCAATTATACTAGAGATCTGGATTGCCACAACCTGGTAGAATTTGCACAGAGGAGGGTGAAAGGTTGACAGGCAGCTGGGCTCTCTTTTGGTGGTCGTATTGAGCTGGTGAGGTCTGTCATTTCTAGCATTGCTATGTTATGGTTGCAGTCGATTAAGATTCCGGTGGCCACCATCTGGAAGGTTGAGAGCTTATGTGCCAATTTCATCTGGCGAGGGGGAATGCATGCGATCTCCTGGGAGCAACTCTGCCGCCCTCGGGAGGAGGGGGGTGGGGTTGAGACAACTGCTTTCGGTTAGGGAGGCCTCTGGGGTGAAGATTGCTTGGCAGTTTATCAAGGGCGGATTTTTTTGGGCAGAGTGGATGGCTAACAGATATTTGAGGCGGAGGAATTTCTGGGCCTGTCAGATCGATAACAATTTCTCGGTACCATTTAAGGCTATTCTTTGGTGCAGACCGGTACTTCAGTCTGCTATCTGTCGGATCATGAAGGACGGGGGCGAAAACTGATCTATGGCTCGATCTGTGGATGGGCAATAGGTCCCTTTTGGAGTCCTTAGGTGACCAGATGGGCAGAGAGGCGGACAGAGGGCTGAAATGCAATCTTATCATCAAAGATGGGACTTAGAGACCTGAGGATTACCAGTACACGGCGCATTTTGGAGAGGAGATCCGACAGGTCACTATTGATACTAGCCATCCTGCTGATTCCTGGAGATGGGACCCACCAGATGGTGATGGAGGGACAGGGGTATTTCGTTTCAAAAGCTGTTACAATCTGGTAAGGACCTCTCAGGATAGGATCGCGGAGTACGACTTTATCTGGGGAAAGGAGATTGCTCGCAAAATACAGTTATGTTCCTACAAGCTGTTATTAGGCAGGTTGTTGACGAAGGACAGACTTCTCAGGTATGGGGTGCAGATCCCTGACCCGAAGTGTGTATTGTGTAGAGTGGAGGACGAATCCATGGGTCACCTATTCTTTGGTATATTTGGTCAGAGCAGTGTAGGAGGTCGCTGAGAGGAGGTGGCAGTGCTAGAGACATCCGGAGGATCCTCACCTGGATCAGGGAACGTCGAGGCATGGAGCATGGTTGGGCCAAGACAGCCAGAGTTCGCCTTGCAGCGTCGGTTCGGCACGTTTGGAGGAAATGCAACAGACGTATCTTTGAGGGGTTGATAACCCCTCCTGTAGGAATTCTACATAATTTAGAATTCGATGTAACTGTAATGGCCCCTTAAACGGGGTGTGAGTGTTGGGAGAGCTGTGTACTGTATTACTTATTACTGAGATGTTCGTGGAATAAAATGTACTCTGGGCGGACTGGATGCACATCAGATACGTGAAGCAGGACAACTTTTGGACGTGTTCTACCGACAACAACCATTCAGTCACGTTCAAGACTGTCTTGAGACACAGGGGGGTGCTCAAGTCTGCTATCCGGAAGATCATGAAGGATGGGTCGGGTACGGACCTCTGGCGGGACCCTTGGATAGATCGGTGTTCGCTTATGGACATCAGGGGTGTCCCGACTCATCAGGAGGACAGGCGTGGTCTGACATGTAGTCGCATCATACGAAATGGGGAGTGGAGGCCGGAATCTTATCGGTTCACTGAGGAGCTGGGTAAGATCATTATTTCTACAGTCATTGATCCGGCTTTGCCTGCTGATCGGTGGATTTGGGAGCCGACTGGAGCATCTTCGGAAACTGGGGAGTTCCAATTCCGAAGCTGCTACAACCTTATCCGGCGCACTTTTCCTCTGAGTTCGGACTACGAGTTCGTTTGGTGCAAGGGTCTGGCCAGGAAGATGCAGTTGTGTGTTTACAAGCTTCTACTGGGCCGCCTCTTGACTAGGGATCGCCTGTGTTCGTTTGGAGTGCCGGTTCAAGATCCCAAGTGTGTGCTTTGCTGTTTGGAGCCTGAATCTATAAAGCATATGTTCTTCGAGTGCACTCTGACATGGCAGATCTGGTCGGAGCAGAGTCGAGTATTGGGAGTGTGCGTCTCCGGGAAAGGAATTGGAGACATCATCACGGTGATCCGAGATAGCAGGGGTCGAGGGCAGGACTGGTTCCGGACCGCCAGAGTTAGACTGGCTGCTTCAGTTTGGCATGTATGACGGGAGTGAAACCGTCGGATTTTTGAGGGACTGGTCACCCCTCCGGTAGGCATTCTCCATAACATCGAGTTTGATGTAAATGCTATGGAGAATTGATGAGTGAGAGTCCCACTCTGATTGTATGTTGTAAGATTATGGCTTTTTCTTTGGAATAAAATTTACTCTTTTTCCAAAAAAATAAAAAAATAAAATAAAATAAAATAAAATAATATATATATATATATATATATATATATATATATATATATATATATATGGCTTTATATATATATATGGCTTCCTGAAACTGGAAAACTTTGAAACTCCCATCTTCAATAAAATACTCTATTTTTGGATAATCGGTTGTGACATCAATATGCTCTTAAACTGCCATCTTGGATCCAAACCCTTAGATTTGAGCTTGTTGATGCTTGGACATCAAGTATATTTCCGTAAAATTGTAATGTGAACACTCTTTGCTAGTCTGATTCGAAGTAATGTAGAAATCTTCGACTGTGTCAGGTGGGCTCAATGAAAATTTGTGGGTAATTCTTGATTATATTGGTTGGATGGCTAAGCAAGTTGAGTGGTTTGTGATGAGGGTAGGAGGGAATTAGGAAAAAGTGCGAGTCTTAGTCCAGAATGGGAACATTGGAGTGGAAATGTATACTGACTTATTCTGTATAAAGGGGAGAAGTTGTAGAGGTCAGAGATTTCTTTAATCTTTCTGAAGCAAATGCATATGGTTATTTATGTCCACAAATTATACCCTTCTCAATGCCTGAATTGCTCCATATGGAAACCTCAGATGCATGCTAGAAGTTTTAATGGAATAAAGGTATATTTGTCTGTTGAATTAATATGCCATTAATATGCCAGAGCTCAGAGGAAGCTGGGGGTGATATGGGAATAACTTCAGTCTGATTGTTCTGCTATTATTTGATCTATGACATTTAAGTTTGTTACCCTTGTCTATTCTCTTGTAATTGATAGTTTGTTGTCTCTCTCAAGTAGGTATCTGTAACTGTTGAGAATGCAGCTGATCCTATGTGTGAATAGAAAATGTGATATACATTGGATCTCACATGCATTGCCCATCTATCCTCCTGAGAACTTTGGTTCCCAACTCCACTTCAAAACCCTAAATATTATTTGGACATGTATGAGAGATTTTTTTTTTCTATTTTTTTTCCTATAACCATGACTAGGTGCTTGCCTTCTTAAATCATAGCACACAATTGTAAACTACATGACTAAAACTGAATACTATGAAGCCAGGACAATAACTAACTGATAGTTTGCAAGCTTGAATGGTAACATGCATTTGAATATCTGATAAACATGCAAAAGTAAACTTCTATGGACCTGAGATTTCCCCCAATTTCTATATTACAAGATCATCTTAGGATTTTTGTTGAGGAAGATAAAAAGTAACACCCGTGTAACACACCAAGTGACTAGTGGATCTCGAATAAACGCTGGTGACTACTGAGGCAATTGCACAGTGTAATGTTCTAGTTTGAATTCACTATGATCTTCCATAATATGTATGTACCTGTAGGAGAATAAATTTGCACTAGATAAATTCAGATTGTTTGTATTCATCTGTGATAAGTATGTTAGCTTTTCAGAATTGCATTTATTAATATGATCATCTTCTAGGTTGTATTATCCAATAAGTTAACTGCTTTTGCACTGGATACTCCATTTGCATACATAATTGTCGCCAGTTTTTCATTTACTGCTTTCTGCTAGCTTAAAGTGTTGCCTGTATTTTCAGTGTTTTTCTCTATACATATTTGCTATGGAAGCTAACTTATTATATTGATAATAGAGAGTACACTGATTTCATTTATTATGACTGCCCAATTTTCTATTTTATTCTCTTGTTATTTATTATGGTTACAAATATGTATTTTGCAGGTATCAGTAATAGCACCACGATCCAGGATAGCAAGGGTAAGTTGCATCAGAAAGGGAAACCAAAGCATAAACGTCGTAAACATGGGTGCGTTACTAGTCCAACATGTTATATGTAGTAGAATTATTTTTCCCGTTTTCTTAATAGACTGTCGTGAGTGAGATTGTTTAAGCATGATTTGCTATTAGGTGGATTCTCGGAACAGGAGTGTATGATAACATTCTTTAACTCTATAGAGATGCATAAATGGCTCTCAATTCCAAACTTGTGTTGGATTGGGATTCCTAATGCCAAAATATCCTAATGCCCCATCATGCCATGCAAATACGGAATAATGCATGGGATATGGCAATTTCTTCTGGAAATATCTCATGCATATATTCCGAGTTCTCATGCATTTTTTCATATTTGCTTGGCATTACGGGACATTATGAGATATTGGCATTGGGAGATCTGAAGCCACTTGTGATAGTCATAAAACAAAATGTAACTGCTGTTACTTACAAATAATTTGGTAAACATGGTTAAGCGTTCTTGCACTTGCATATTCTTATAAGCAAGATGCTCCAAGAGAGGAATCTTGACTTTGACTTTGGCAGCAGTCCTGTAAAACCTAAACCACGTCAAACTTTTGCACCTTGTCATGTAGGTTTATACTTCTTGATGGTCCAAAAGGTTCATGACTTCTTAAATAGCAAAGAAATATTCTCTGTTGCTTATGACAACTTGTGAGATAGTTATACAGATTTGTTTGAAATGCATCACAGATATAAGATCCTTTTCCAAAGGTTTTAAGTATCGGCCTAAACCGATTTTTCAGCCATTTCCATCGAGGAATTTGGATAGCTTCAGTTTCCCCAATTTGGACAATTTGGTTCGTTGCCCATGCTGCGTGATATAGCCATATACACACTACAACTTGATATGCTCCCATATGGTTATGATGGTATGTTGATTTTGAAAAACTAAGATGCGATATCGATGAGATATAGTAATAATATATAAATAAATATTAACCTTAATTTATTTATTGAAAATAGAAACTTAATGAGATTCAAAAATACATAATTTATATCACTAGAGATGAAAATAGCCATAATAGTAAAAATACACATAATAGTAAGATTAAAAAAATCATAATTTATATCACTAGAAAGGAGAATAGCTGATGCTAGTATTTGATTTACCACTGTATAGCAAAAGAAATCGGCAAACTATAATTATCATATAATACATTAATACTTTATAGCTTCCAAACATTATTTCTTCTTCTAGCTAGCATTATTATGTGTTATTCTCCTTTATTAATAAACCTTAGATATAGTAAGTAATGTTTTAAAGTCTAGGGTAAATAAGAAAGTGTATCCAAGGTGTATCCTTGAATTATGAACGTGTATTCTCCATTGAAGTATTCATGCAGCCGTGACATCTGCCATAACAAACCTGAAATGGATCAGAACTTTAAAATATGTCCAATTGCATTGGTATTAGCGGTTTTGATTTTATCATGTAATTTCATATTCATCTGGCACTCAAAATTGGCTCAAAATTGATACTGTATGCCCGATATGTTGCAGAATTCTTAAACCTTGTTTTCTTCGTGAAAGAGATTATAAGTTGTGTATTTTATTTCAAGTTTGATTGCCAAAAAAACAACTATGCACAACTTGACCTCGAAATGATGATCAAGGATATATAATATCATGATACTATGTCAAGGTGCTTGTTTATAAAATTTCTCTCTTCCCCCCTTTAAACATAAATATCGTCTTCAGCTAATATTGTTGGCCAGAAATGTAAAAATAGACAATGTTTATCTATGCTCCTTTTTTTATCTATTAACTAATTTGTTAATTTAACGAATCCCTTCCTTTTTGGTGTGGAGGTGGGTGGGGGTGTGGAGGGTAGTGAACGTTCATTTTAGAATTAAGTCTCGATTTGTTTTTCAAAATCCAAATAACTTAAATTTTAGCAGGATTTTGTAATCCTATAATGTCTTTTGGATTATGAAATCTACTCCATGTTGGATTTTGAAATCTTTATTGCCACTAGTCGACTTATATTTAGAACTTTTGTTAGTTGACATACTTAGTATATATTGTAAGTTAAAAATGAATTTATAGAAAGTGATAGATATTTAAAATTTCAATTAATTTATAATTGATGATCTGTTGATGTTTTAAATTTACTAAAAAAAGACGTCCCATTGCCAAGAGACTTCAGCTTATGCAGGATCGATGCTTAAGCTGTACATAGCCTTAACCCGTACCTATGTAGAGGCTGTTTCCATGACTAAAACCTACATCCTCTAGGTAGCAAGTATCATGCCTTACCCTTGCGCGAGACAATGTCCTATGATGTTTTAATTTAATGATTTATAGATAATATTAAAACAAGAAAAAGCTAATATATGGATATATTTAATCTTGTCAGGGAAACTGACCATAGAAAAGACTACTACCAAAAAAATACACATATCACCATGGTTGTTAATGAGTCGAGACGGTTCATGGTAGTACAATCACAGTCTTGAACCAGTTAGTCTATCAGGTGTATGTTTTGGATCCACACTCTACTTGTATAAGCTTCAAGTTGGGTTTAGGTACCTTGCAAAATACCTATAACCTACATTAACTAGAAATTAGGATGGTTTCCTATCGTTTATAGTCTTTATATAATACTAGGTAGATCTTAATTTATACATTGGGAGCGGGTCCAAGTTAACTCTATCCATTTACAGTAGTGGGTCTCATTTTGAAACCCAGACCCTTACCATCGAAAGTCGGGTCCAAATCTCACGTCCAAATAATATACCTATCACATTTTGTCATTATGGTTATATTCAATATGTTTCACCTAGTTTTACAAGATAGGTTAGGAAAGGTTTTAAGAATTTTCATTTTGTCATTTATAGTAGTAGTTGTCACATAACTATTATTGTATACCTCACTTTAGTCCCACACCGTCTGGGCTAAATAAGGATGCTATGACTTGCTCCTATAAATGTACCAAGGCTTCTAATATTCTATACATATTAGTAAACTAAAAGTTCTTTCTAAATTTTATAGTATCAGAGCTATGAAAAATTGGAGAGAGCCCTAATTCCAAAATTTTCCTACATACTCCACCAAATTCCTGACCCTAACCCTACCCGTCCACCCAATCCTAGCCGTCCCTCTAGTCCTTCCCTCCGGCTCCGGCCATAGCTACTTTTGTGGTTGAACTTGGGAACCAGATGACTACCTTAGCTCCGACGAAGCTATTACAACTTTGGTGAAGCTAACACATCCTCTAATGAAGCTAACCCTTTGGGATCAGCCTACGACGAGACAGATTTAAAATAGCATCGAATGAAGCTAACTCCTTCAGCGGAGCTAAAGCCAACACCAACTTCTGCACAGCTAAAGGTGCAACGTTCTACAAGGCTAAGACGTTCACTTACAATGAGGCTACTACGGAATCATATGACGAGGCTAGAGATGTCGTGTACGATGAAGCTGCAATACTTTCGTCAAGTCCCTCCTTAGCTAGCCGTCCTTAATGACACTTTCTCTCCCGTCCTCCTTGATCTCTATGGTTCCTCGATGCCATCCGCATTACTGGATTGGTTTTGTGCTTACTTGAGGTCTCTCTCTTGGTTCTTTTGTCTTTGAAGCTGCTCTACTTCGAGACAATGCTATGACTTTTTTAATCTCTTGCTTCATGGTGACTTGAACAACAATTTTTGCTGTGCTGATCTTGTGCATTGTTGATTATAGCCTCAGACAATGACAAAGGTATTCATATTTATGCTTCTTCCTATTCAGTCGACTTTAAGACAGATTTACGTCTCACCACGATCTCTCCTCGACACAAAAAATTACCTGCAATGGTCCAATGTTGTTGAAAATGTTTTAAACAACAAATGCCTCCATTGTCACTTGACGGAGTCACCGGTAGACTAAGGATCACTTGTATGCCTCTTGGTTTCAGAATGACAAGGTAATTATTTAACTCTATGGATGCTCGTTGCTATAGCTTTTTGTCTTTGAAAACTGCCAAGGAAATTTGGATGCATCTTCCGTCCCTATATTTGTTTGAAGACAACCTTCAAAAACTCTATGACATCTTCCACACCTTCAATACGGCCACACTTGGAGAAGAGTTGCAGGACTTTGGTGTCCTCTTCAGCTGCCTTCTTGAACAATGAAAAATGTCTTTCAACCGATCTCCTCCGATCCTGATGTTAATCGCCAACAACGAGAGACTCTTGTTGGTGTCATTCTCTTGGTTTGGTTACTATCTAATTTTGAGGGCATTTGGGGGCGCCTGCTTATCGATTCTCTCTCACCACAACTCTCCTTCTCTAACGACCTTCATATCGACGGTTTATCGTATGCATATGTTATCTTTTACCTCTGTCGAGTCCCTGACAACTCTCTTGCTTCCATAGTCAGGGCCGTATGCGTTCTTTTGTTCCTACTCCTCTATATTCGCTGACTTCAGATAAATGTGTATCTCTTCCTGTTTTCCTTTGCAAGTGTAAGTGCTTTTGTACTACTGCCTATCATATTTCTATCTTTTTTTCTTATCACCGTTTAACTCGATCTGATCGTACATTTGTTTCTTCTTTGACTGCCAAAACTTTTCCTTTCTCTGTTCAGAAAGCACTTTATCATCCACATTGACAAGCCGCTATGGTTGAGGAACTTGATGCACTACACTCTAATCAGATTTGAACTTTGGTATTCTTACCCTCATGTAAAAAGGTGGTCGAATGTAAGTGAGTATTTACATTTAAACAAAATTCAGATGGCTCGATTCATCGGCTCAAAGTTCGTTTAGTGGCCATGGGCTTTACTCAACAATATCAGATGGATTATGTTGAGACTTTTTCACCTGTTGCTAAGTTGACATCTATTCGAGTTTTTCCATCTTTGGCAGCTTCCATGAATTTGCTTCCTCACCAGTTAGACGTAAAGAATGCTTCCCTTAATAGCGATATTTATGAGACTATTTTTATGCAACAGCCTCCAGGCTTTGAGCGACTGCAGGAGTCTATGATCTGTCTCCTAGAGAAGTCCCTGAATGGTATGAAACAGTCATCACTTGTGTGGTTTGACAAATTTAGCACGATCTTACAACATATTTGATTTGTTTATAGCAGTTCAGATATGTCCTTATTTACACATCAAAGATCTCAGGACATAGTGTTATCTTTACTTGTTTATGTGAATGACAATCATGATATGAGATGATTATGCTGGCATTTTCAAGGTGAAAGAACACCTAGCTTCTCATTTTCATACAAAGGACCTTAGGTCATTGAGATACTTTCTTGATATTGAGGTATCACGCTTACGATTGCGACTTTCTCAACGCAAATATGCTTGCAACTTTCTCAGCTCAAATATGCAGTAATATGCAGGGGATCTTCTATCTAAGACATGATTTATAGGTTGTAGACCAGTAGACACACCTATGGATTCCACAGTCAAACTATGCAGATTGAGTTCTTCATCAGATCCTCCTCTATCTGACCTAGGATGTTATATGCGACTGGTTGAGAAGTTAATTTATTTTAGTGTCGCTCGTCCATACATTGTCTATGATGTTAGTACTGTAGGCCAATTATGTAGTATCCTTTGACCTCTCATCTTCAGGCTGTTGAAAGGGTTCTACGCTACATAGTGGAAACTTTTGGACAATGCCTTCTCTACAGACCTTCTACATTGTCGTTCACAACCTTTGCAGATGCTGACTTTGCTGTGTCAATTAATGATCGTCGCTTTATCAACGGTTACCTTGTCTTCCTGGGAGACAATTTGGTTACATAGAGCAGTAAGAAGCAGAATATAGTTGCTCGTTCTTTTGCTATGGGCGAATATAGAGCCATGACATTATGTCTGATTTGGCTCAATTCACTCTTTACAAATCTTGGAGTCACCTTCTCTTCTCGAGCTACTCTCTACTGTTACAACAAGATTGGAATCCATATTGTTGAGAATCTAGTCTTTTATGAAAGGACTAAGCACATCGATATAGACTACCACTTTATTTGAGAGAAAATGACTGATAAAAAAGTTGTCCTAGAACACGTGTCTTCTTTAGCTCAGTGGGCAGATATTCTAACAAAACCATTGTCTCGACCTTTGTTTTCTCTACTGCTATCAAAGTTGGCTTGCGGGAGTGTCAGCTAAGTGTTATTTTATATACTTCACTTTAGTCCCATATCGCCTGGGCTAAAGGAGGATATTATGACTTGTTCCTATTAATGTATCAATGCTTCTCATGTTTTATACACATCAATAAACTAATTTTTTTTGTGAATTTCATTAATCAATAGCTTGTAATAGTCTTCAAGCTTTCCAAATACAAACTTAATTTTTTTTTTACTAAATCACGACTTCTAAATCTTCTTCATAAATTCCAATTGATTGACCCTTCATTTAAGTCAAATAATTTGGATTTTAAAAACCGTGTTGACTAAACCCCCTTATTGAAAAAAGGAATTCGATAGATGTCCGGAGGAATGTTTTATGAATATTGCATATCCATCCCTTATTTATTCTCTCTACTTTCAATCACTCAACCACCATGCTTTAGTACTCCTCCATCGTGAGTATTCTATCAGTCAACTGATAAGATGACTATGAACCGTCGAACAACGTGGCCCTCTTCTCTCTTGTGCCCTCCCCCCTGATTGTTTATAATACACCCTTTCATCTTATGTATTTTAACATATTTTTGGTATTTAATTTAAGTGGTTTTCTAATTTGCTGGGAAGGGTATGCTATTTTTCCCTTAATATATGAATAAACAACAAGGGGGCAAATGTAACTTAGCTAAATGTTTGTGGGGATGTGGGATTTATCTACTAAATGTTGTAGGGTTTTCCAACATTTTTGTTTTGTTTATGATAATTTGCTGAAGTTGTTTCAGATGTGTCATCTAGGCAATTAGCTTTCTTGTCTTTGCTAATTCAGGATCTTCACTGATATAGAGTAATGATCTTGACCAATTAAATGAATCAATTTTTAGCATAAAGCTACTATCAATTTGTACTTTTTTTTTGAGGATGATTTCTGTCAGTTTCACGGATGCTTTAACTAGTGCTTCTTTCTAATGCAGAATTGACCTCCACAAAAGTGACTGCTTATGTGCTGTCTGTGTCATGAGGCGCCGTAGAAAGGAACGTGAGGAAAATTCAGCAGTGATTGGGGGTCAAATGAGAATCGAAGGGAATCTTTCTCGAGAATTGAAGCTGGAGGTTAGAACTGTGATCTTTGATTGATATCTTCTATAAAGCTGATGCATTATAAATTTATACACTTTATTTGCTTGTTAATTGAAAGTTATGGAGAAAGAGTCCAAGTAGGTGAATCCCTCTCCACAGGTGGCAAGGGGAAGTAAATTTTGACACATACATTGTTATGGTGGACCATAGAGTCAAGGGCTGTTGATTACAGCCGTGTCTTGATAGTTGCCTTGGGATATTCCTAGTGGTAAAACTGTGATGATCAGCTGCACCAGATACACCCATACACTTGGAGTATTTGCTGATCGGTGAGGGGAGTTTTGTTATAGAGGAAATCTGAAGGAACCTTAGTCATGACCTGGAGCTCTTTCCTACCAAAGATGGCCTGGAATCTGAAGGAAACCTTAAAGTTGGGCCATCAAAGATTGATCTGGTTTTTCAACTGATTATTAAGTTGACCTTAATCTCTTGGACACCACCAAATTCCTAGTTAATTTAGCTATGAGCAAGCATAGAATCTGTATGGGGGATACATCATCTCTGTAGCATAATAAAAGCCAAAGGGCGAAAGAAATGATTTTTGTTTCTGCCCTCCATATATTATGTAGGAAAGTTTTAATTTTCATATGAATGCTAACCGGTAGTGTCATTAGTGTGGCCGTCCTAAATATTATTTTTTGCCAGATAGTATCCTTTAGTAGCCACAAGCTGGACCTCCTACATGGTTGATGCCAAGGATGGTGGAAATGTTGTGGATTACTGCAATTTTAGTAGTGTGTTGACAATTGCAATTTGTAGGTGTTGGGTTGGTGAGTCAGGCTAGATGCATTCCAAACCTAGCCTAAGGATATGTTTGGTAAACAGATTTGGTAGAAGGAAAATGGAACTCAAAAATTTCTAGTTTCTTGTGGTGGATCCCACTATAGGGATTCCTTCACTTTTTCGCAGTTCCTAAGTTTAGTAAGGTGAACCAAAATTTGGATACTACAATTGATTATCATAAATAGTGGGGCCCTGGGTTTGGACATGAGAATTAATTATTGTGGATCCCCATTCTAGAAATCCAGCCTCTTCCTCCTATTTGGCTGGGATTTTTGTTGAAGAAATAATTGTGTTTATTGGGGGACAGGAACTGCAGAGCCAAAATCTGTTCCCTCCTTTCATTCAGCCAAACAACTGAAATAAATTTTTGGCTTAATTGCACTTTGATACCCACAACTATTTTCGTTTTTCAACTTACTACCTTAACTTTTTTTTTTCAAGTTGATACCCTGAATTTTATTTGGACAATAATGCCCCTGCCTAAAATTCAAAACTACCCCCCCAAACCCTCCCCCCATCCCCTCCCCCTTCGGCCCCAACCCCTCCCCCCCCACCGCTGCCCCCTTCGGCCAGAACAGCCCCCCCGGCCGCAGCACCCGGTAGATCGTAGAGCGCGAACTCGAGCACCGCATCCGGCACCCAGTCGCTGAGGACGTGCATCGAGTGCACGATGTCCAGCGTGTTGTCGAAGAACGGGAGGCGGCTCGCCGCGCTGACGTGCATCGCAGCAGGCCCCTCGACGCGATGAAGCTGTTGAAAGGCCCGTCGAAGTTCATCGTGCTGGTTATTATCGTGATATTGCGCTCCCTCATCCGCGCCGTGAAGGTGCGAGTCCCCCCGCCGATGTCCAGCCCAACGCGGACCGTCCCCGGGGGCCTCGTCGCGAGGACCGTGTCGATGCCGTAGTTGATGCCCGGGCCGTCGTGGAGCCACCGCCTCCGCTCGCGGCTGGAGAGGTCGAAGCAGTCTTTGCAGTTGTAGTGCCCCTTGGCCCATATCCCGCGGTTCACCAGGCAGGTGTAGTTCTTGCAGCTGTAGGCGTCCCAGGTGATGCTGGAGTCGGGGGGCACGGTCCAGAGGCTCTCCGGGAAGGGGACGGGCCTGGCGTAGCCCTCTTCGGGGACCTGGGGTGGCAGCGCCGCCGCGGGAGGGGCTCGCAGCCCTTCAGCAGGAGGCGCTGGCGAACACGTCGTCGGCGGGGCACTCGCCGCCGACCTCGTAACTCAGGTACCGGCCGAGCTCGTCGCGGAACCTGCGGCACGCGGAGCCGAGGGAGGGGTAGAGCTTGTTTCTGGAGAGGGAGGGGGGGAGGGGCATCGCCGGATGGTGGGGGGGGGGGGAGGGGTCATGGGGAGAGAGAAAGAGGGAGCCAGGGGTAGTTTGGGGATATTTTGGGTTTTAGGTATTAAGTTAAAAAACTAAAATAGTTGAGGGTATCGAGTTGTTGAGTAAAAAAGTTTAGGGTATTAAGTTGAAAAGGGGAATAGTTGAGGTTATTAAAGTGCAATTAAGCCTAAATTTTTTTTTTGGCGGGACCCATATCAGTTCCATGGGATTCCAAATAGAATCCATGAAACCATTAAGCTAACCTTTTTCTTTTTCAATATGAATCTTTCCTTGCTTACACTATATAAGAAATGAATGGTTTGCCCAACAAACCAAAATGGTGCATAGGGGATAAAATCACCCCCTTGAGAATACGCTCTTCTACAGTTTTCTTTGTATCATGTTCTAGAAGCTGAGAAACAGTGAAACAATTCTTTGGAACTACTGAATGACTAAACTACTGTTATTTTTTTATGATATGGTTCACAAAATTTGTACCCAATTCACACAGATCTAGTATTTATTGATTTGCAAAATCATTAATCACTATTTTTTATGACAATTTTTTGAGTGGGATCCATATAATTATATGTTATATTCTGTTCTACTTTATTTTAGCATGTGTAAGCATAATGAATCTTGTATGGAGCTTTCTTATGCTCCATAACTGACCCCATTTTGATGGGAGAAGGCTTGGATGATGATGATGATGTGTAAGCATAATGAATTTACCATGCTGACATGAAAAAAGCTGCCAAAATTCTTTCAATTCTTTGAGAAAATTTTGAACTGATCTCCCTAGTCAAAATTGATGAATGACACAGAAAGGGATTAGTACTCCTCAAGGACGTTGATGCATATTTTTACAGTTCCAAGTTTTACTAGAGCAAGTGGCACTCATATCCTGTGAGAATTGGTATAGTGGTTAATAACCTTTTCAATAAATAAGTGTATCGTTTACACCTTTTATGACATAATTCTCTACATATCACCTTTTGAGTGCAAGAAATTGCCAGATGTGAAGCATCAGCAGTTGAATCATTTTCCAAACAAGGCCAAGCCACTTCACTCCCTCTCCCTCTCTAGATACATGGTGTTGTAATCTACATCTGATATATACAGTGATGGAATTGGGATCTGTTCTCTGTTTAATGGTTGCTCACTTTAATCTTTTTTTTTTTTACAGTGATAGATGATAACGTCATGTACAGTGTACATTATGTCTGCTTAATGGTTGCGAATCTTTGTTTGGAAACTTGCTTTTTAAATAAGATGCTTCTTTTGATCGCAGGAAAGCTCTCCTGCAACTAATCAATGCAGCGAAGATGCTTCCTCAAGCCTGGACCACTCACAGGATACTGATGCCAATGCTGAGACGGGAGAATTTAAGAAAGAAAAAACGACTCCTGAGGAAGCAGGAACTGACAAACTAGAGAATCAGGAGGCTATGGATTATCAGATGGAAGTTCCTTCTAATGCAAGTGGAAGTAGTGGGCCGTATCAGGAGGTGCCACTGGATAATGAAGTGCAGGAGGATTCTAGCAAAAATTCTCAAGAAGAAGAAACGGATTTGGGTTTTGCAAGCGAACTTGGTGAGAAAGATGATATAGATGTTCGACAACAGTATCAAGTTGAAGAAAGAAACCAAGGGGTAAGTTTCAGTTTTGGATGCATGTATATGATATAATATGTTGGGCATTTCACAATCTTGGTGGGCACTTGCTATGCCGGCGTATTTTTGTGTGTGTCACCAGTAGTTTTACACAATCACAAGAAAGTCATTACTGTGGATCAGGTTAAACTAAGTTTCACATGGCGACTGTGAGACCATTTTTCTAATTTCTGATCCAGATGATGTTTTGTTCGTGAGACTATCAACAAATTTAAAAGATAACTTAATAATGGTAAACTGGGTATTATTAGTAAAACGATTGAATTTCGCCTACAAGAAGCAATGGTCATATAAATGTCATGCCCAGTAGTAAATAAGCAGAAACTATATAAAGGATTATCGATTCGACAAAAATAATTACAAAATGAGAAATCCTAGCATCAATATGTTTCTCTCCCTAACCCGGTTGGTACTTAATATATGTCGAAATTAACCAGAAGGCAGAATTAGTAGGGAATAACTTTCCAGATCTTGGAAGAGTAAGCACATTTGATATATAGTTGTTTTTTCTAGGCCATACTTGTAAGAGGAAGCAGGCCTGAACCTGAACTTTTACAGGCCTGCTCTAGATTATATTGATGTGTGCAATTATATACTTTCATGCATAGTTTACAGTATCGGCCGATACCAATCCATTACGGCCGATACTGGTACGGTTTGGCATGTCCCGATCTGATAATGATCGATACCGACATTGGGAGTCTTTTCCGGTCAATTCGACAAAGAAAATTGAACGAAAAAGACAAATCAACAAGGGTTTAAAGCATAATAAGGTTGTAAAAGTATGTAAAAGAAGAAAATTTATCTATTGCATGTAAACCAAATGGTAATGGGGACTACTATTTCATTTAATTTCAGAACTACTAAGAAATAACACTGGAAATACTTAAATTTATACCTAAATGTATAAAATATATGTTTTTAAATGTTAATAATTTATTCATAATTATTTGTTTTCTGGTACCAAAAAATCTGATATCCGATCCGAAACCGCCGATACTACGGATATTGCCGATACTGATATTCATAGGAATGGTCCGATACCGATACTGGGAACCTTCCATGCTGTAGGTTACTACATTTCTTGTATTTTGATGTT
Source organism: Iris pallida (assembly GCA_029216955.1). Taxonomy (NCBI): domain Eukaryota; kingdom Viridiplantae; phylum Streptophyta; class Magnoliopsida; order Asparagales; family Iridaceae; genus Iris; species Iris pallida. Next base: position 8,576,434 of record JANAVB010012600.1, read on the forward strand.
TAATATTGATCTGCTGCAGGAATCGGCTGACAGGAGTAAGCTTCAGATTACTGTGCACGAAAACCCTGTACAGCAAGAAAACCATTCTGTCTTGCACATATGCAAGAGTCTATTTCCTAGTGATTTTAGGTCAGTGTGGAATGGACCCCACTCTTTGAAGCGGCATCATGCATCAAGACATCGAGATAGCCCCATCCATTGTGCATTGGCTTGTTCATGAAGCAATAGAGTTCCCCCAGGCCCAGGGAAGGTGGTTCATATTATTTGTATATATCAGGATTCTTCACTGGAATGTGCATCATACAGTTGATTGTATTACTGCAGAGAACTTGAAAATAGCTTAAAGATTACAGCATCTGATTGTAATAGTGATGTAGTACATTGTCCAAACTTGTAAGCACAGTGAGTTAATTTTGTTTATTTGAGATTATTTAATTTATTATTACTGATATAATGTATGGTTAATTTTGACATTTTTGGATACATTGTTTACATGTGAGCTGTATTTAGGCAATTGGGTATGTGTTTAAATTCGGATATTGTGATCTTAATGGAGTCTGATGTTCAGATTTCCGACTTGATTTTATTGTGTCTTGGTGATGGATGCCATTTATCTTGCATCTCCTAGTATTACCCAAATTTGGCTATATTGGAGGTTTATCCGCTGCATGGCTTAAACTGTAGAACAAGTAAATCCTGTGTGGACTCTCTTGGACCCTTGTATCTAGGGGTGGGCATACGGTTCCAAGACCTGCAATTTCGACCCGGTCCGAACCGTAAAATGTCCAAACAAGCCGGTTCCTAAAATTTGGAATTTAAACGGGACGGGCCGAGGTGGGTCGTGCGACACTAACGGGACGTGACGGGACGGGTCCTATTTTCAAGAAGAATGGGACCAGTGTTTCGTAGAGCTGATGGTCGTTGTCTTTCTTTGATCAGGAAATTTTGGTTAAAACTTCTTCTGTGCGACCAAAAATCAGTTTGGATAAAAGAGCCCGTCTTGTACCAGATCTAAGCCAGCTTTTATGTTGAAGTTCACCAAGAAGGATTAGATAGCAACTTGCTATCAAGACCAAGAAGTAGCTGAGTTAAACCAAAATCATTAATCTACATTTACCAAGCAAATGTTGTTGGACTTTTAATATGTCATCCGAGCCACTACGAATGATGATCATATCATCAAAATAGAATAGGAGCAGTCATACAGAGGTCGTGACTGAACATGGTCATATCCTGGGAACATCATGAAAAGTCTCGTCGTTGTAAATACTATGCTGCTGGCAAAAGTACTGAGTATAAATCGACTCAGTGTAAATAAACTATGTTAAAAAATCGGTCAAATATTCGAAAAATAAAAATATTGAGGTTAGAAACTTCACATAAATATCTTGTCAAATTTAGTTAATTAAACAGGTTCTCACCATGTTTTTTGGCCAATTTTTCCAATAATTTGTACGGAACACGTACTGATTCGAATATTTCAAAAGTACGCAACTATTATTCGTTTACGAAAGATACGATTTTTGTACGCATGCTTAAAATTTACGTACTGATTCGAATCTTTCAAAAGTACGCAACTATTATTTGTTTCTGAAAGATGAGAAAAAATTCGCGTATAATACGAGTTTTATTCGGGTGATTGCTAACAGGTGCTGCTGAGAGAAATTATGTGCAACTAGATGAGCCTTGAATCAATCAATGCTGCCATTTGGAAGAGTTTTGATATTGTAGAATGTAGACCCATTTGCAGCTGACAAGGAACTTGCCAGGAGACAGATGTGAAGTGCTAACTGCAAGTCTTCTTTAAAGGCATGAAGCTCACTAGTCATTAGGGTTGAAATTCGAACGAACGAGCTCGAACAAAGAGTGTTCAAGCTTGGTTTGACTTAACTATCGAACAAGTTTGATTCGAGTCGAGCTTGGACCGAGCCGAATACGAGCCGAATGCGAACGGTTTGAATCATTTTATAGCCCTAGCAGTGAGTAATTTTAGGACATGTTGTATAGACTATCACACTATTTCTCTCAAGTTTTAAAGACTTTTTTTTATTGAATTACTTATGCTCTTTACATCATAAATTTACCATCATATAAAGAACAAAAAATGAGTAAAATTTCTAAGACAATGTATTTCTATCTATTAAAAAAGGTATAACATATAGAAAAAGTCTTAATATGAGAAACCGAGCCAAGCTCGAGCCTGTTTGCGAACAAGATCGAGTCGAACAACCTATGGTCGAACTCAGTATCGATTAGTCCACGAACGAGCTTAAACCGAGCTTGGACCGAGCCGAACACGAACCGAATGCGAACGGTTTGAATCGTTTTACTGCCCTACTAGTCATGGCTACTTACTGTTAGTCCCGATGCTCAATCTAAGATAGAAGAACTGTTTGAAACTGAGATTTAATGCAAACAAGTTTGCTTCTCTATTTCTGAGTTATAGGACTTTGGAGATTTGGCAAACAAGTTTGCTCTCCAAAGAACTTCAAGCCACTAATAAACTTTAGGTTACAACTCTGTTACAAGCTGACAGAATTTTTTTTTACGTTCTTTCTTGCAATCGCAGTTGCAAACAGACAGAACAGATTACATTGCAGAAACTGAAAGAGAAGGAAGAGGATGACACCACTCTTGCTGGGGTGATGAAGATCACCGTGGCTCAAAGCAAGATTTGTCCCACACGAACTGCTTCCAAGAACCTGTAAGTTCACGTAGAACTTCTAGAACGCTCTCCATCAAATTTCGTACGAACACCTCTGGACTTCAATGGCGGCAATAACACTTCTCTCTTTGGCTCTCTTATTTTCGAAGTAAGTTCTTAAAGAGGCACGAAAAGAGTATTTTTAGAGTTGGTGGACACCATAACCCAATTTTTGCCGCCAATGGATTACGAAAAGATAGGACTAATTTGAATTCAAATCCCACAAAATCGGATATGAATATTTGATCATATCTGTCCATAACCGTTCAAATCCTGCAATCAGCGGCAACATGTGCCAACCTTGCTTTCTCCTTTTATGCTCCCAGCAGCACAGCAACAGCTGCTTTTGCGCGCATAAGCCAATAATGTAGCAGTCCATGCGCGCATACACGTAAATGTGCATACGCGCATAGACGTATAGCCTGTGCAACGACGCATGCGTGCATACATGTAAATACGTATATGCGTATAGACGTGCATGTGCCCGCTCATACACCCACGTCATCACCCGCGCTTACGCCTGCGCCTCCGACTGCGCATACGACCGCGCATGCGTCAGCTCATGCCCTCGCGCATGAAACGAGCGCACGAGCGCGATGCGACGATGCTGACGTACTAAACAAAGTGCGCCAACAAAGTGCCACTTTTTGCCCTTGAGCCCGAGCCCGAGCTCGAGTCCGAGTTGCTAAGCCCTTTTAGGGCTTAGCTCTTAATAGACATGAGAAATAACAAAAAGCATAAATTCTTCATTGAAGAGTTAATCCTTTTTCCACTAGAAAAATACCCCCATATGGTACCCATGTGTCTCACCACACCTCGTGTGCACATCTCAACACAAGCAAAGCTATATATAGAGATACTCACTTTTTGGTGTGAGCAATATGGGACTATCTTTTAGTTCCAAAGGAAAAAACCAACAATCCTCCACATATCTCAATATATGGGTTGAGCGTTCCCCACAGTGGCTGTCCATCATGCTTTAGGATAGATGTCGTTTCGACTTGAATCTTTTCGAATGGGTCAAATAACAGTATGATACAAGAATGGACTAAGCCTTGAATTTTGTACCATGTCTGCAATTCTTTCCACTCACATAATGACATCATCTGTGCTTCTGGTTGCACATTAAAGGCCCTGTGCCGGCCTGATTTCGATGTATGTATATTGGGTGTCTACAAGGTTTACCTTAAGAGTCGGCCTATATCACTATCCATACACTCTAGGTGAGTTCTTTTAAAGAGTATTGGCATGAAGCCTTTCGCTTTCTTACGGTGCTACACCGCTATGACATGGCCCAAAGTCGAGACTATACCTCATATGGTGTCATACCACTGTAGCATGAGGCCCAGCCTCTTTATAGTGCCAAACTACCCAGCATGAAGCCTTTCGCTTCCTTGCCGTGTTACACCGCCATGACATGGCTCGCAAGCCGAGGCTTTACCCTTTTTCGGTACCCCTTTGTGGTGTCACTCTACTGTAATATGAGGTCATCGACCTCTTTGTAGTACTTCCCACCACTCTTCATTCTACAACATTAGCTATATGTCTATGTGCGGTGCTACGCCACTGTGACATAGCTCAAAGCCGAGGCTTTACCCAATCTAGGTACCTCTTGGTGGTGTCACCCCACAGTAGCATGAAGTACTATGCTCATTTATAGTACTGCGCTACCCGTGCTTCCTGTAAGCACCCCAAACATTCAAAATGTCCGAAACTCATTAGGGCGTCCAATCCATCCTTCCACAGGACTTGTTCTACATAAAGAACATGTAGTAGACAACAATGGTTCTAGGTCCGTAACCCCTCAATGTCTCAAAGGACTACCACTGTTTCTGATATTATCCCAGTCAATTATCCTTCTTTGAACCAAAAGCTAGATGTTTAGTAGATTTCTCTTTGAACTAATAACATAAAAAACTTTATGGTAGAATTACAAAGACACAATATCAGCATGTCTTCAAGCCTATTTTTGCTGCTGTGTCCTCGACCAGCTGGCGCTTGAGACCGTTTGTGAATGGATTCGCCAGATTCTTCTAGCTTCGAATATCAATCACGACAATGACTCCTCTTTTGATAAGATCATTCACCGTCCTGTGTCTCAATCATACAGTCATTTTCTTGCCATTGAAGAGATCATTTGATGCCACCGCTGCAGTCGCCTGGTTGTCGCAGTATATCGAGACTGCCAGAATCTGTATACCAACCAAAGAAAGATCTTACAAGAGCTCTCGAAGTCATTATGCTTCATCCGTTGTAGCTGCTAGTGCATAAAACTCTGATTCCATAGAAGAATGTGAGAGCATAGTTTGCTTCTTCGACTTCTACGATATAGCAGCTCCACCCATGGAGAAGACGTATCCTCTTGTGGACCTTTTGCTCTCTACTTGAGCACCAGCTTGCATCACTGAAGCCTTCTACCACTATCGAATAAACCGCTGTAGTGAAATACATACTTCTGAGTCCTCTTGAGATATCTCACCACTCTCTTTACAGCTTTCTAGTGCTCCACACCTGGATTGCTCGTAAACCGACTCAGCATCCCCACGAAAAAGCTATGTCAGGCCTTTTGGCAGTAGTCACATACATCAAACTTCTGATGACATTTGAATACTTTAGCTGTCTGATGCTTTCGCTTGGATTTGGCTTCAGCTTCTCGTCATACCTATACGGCGTATCGATCCCTGGAAGATCCTGATACCCATAGCGTGTGAGCATCTTCTCAATGTAATGTGACTGTTGCAGCTCCAATTTCTGTTCGAATGATCTTTATTCCTAAGATAGCATCAGCTTCCCCCAAGTCCTTCATGCTGAACTTAGACGAGAGAAACTTTTTTGTCTCAGTGACACTTTTAGATCTGTACCCAAGATCAGCATATCGTCCACGTACAGATAAACGACAACTCCTTTCCCATAAGCGAACTTTGTGTACACACACTTGTCCGTCTTCCTGACCCTATAGCCGTTTGATCTTATGACTTTATCAAACTTCTCATGTCATATCTCGGGAGCTTGCTTGAGACCATATAACTATTTCACCAACTTGCAGACTTTGTCTTCAAGGCCCTTGACGACAAATCCTTCTGACTGTTGTATGTAAATTTCTTCGGTCAACTCACCATTCAGGAATGCGGTTTTAACATCCATCTGATGAATAACCAGCTTGTGAATTGCAGTCAGAGCAATCAACATCCTAATGGCCATCATCAACGCTACTAGAGCATATGTGTCAAAATAATTGATCTTCTGCTTCTGAGAAAATCCCTTGGCTACCAACCTAGCCTTGAACTTGTCAACAGTTCCATTGGCCTTCATCTTCTTCTTGAAGATTTATTTACATCCGATTGGTTTTGCTTCTTCAGGTAGATCGACCAACACCCACGTGTTGTTGGAGGTTATCGAGTCATACTCATCATTAATAGCCTCATTCTAGAAGATAGCGTCCCTAGTCTTCATCGCCTCATCATAGGTAAGCAGATCTGCTTATGATAGGTGACAAAATCCTCTTCGAAGTCCTCTAGTCTTCTCACACGCTTAGACACAGGTTCTGCGAGTTCTGGTTCAACCATTGTTTTTGCAACAACAACATCTTCATGGACTACATTTTTGTTAGGAGCTTCAGCCTCCTGTGCATCCACACTATTCTCCGAAAAGTCCGTGAGAACAATGTTCTTGTGCCTTGCAAATTTGTCTTTAAAGAATTCTGTATTGCAGAATTCAATAAAATGATTTGACTCAATATCAAGGAACCTCTGAGCATCACTCTTCTCAGCATATACCAAAAATATTATCTTCATAGTCCTCGTACCCAGTTTCTGAATCTTCAAATCCAGAAGTTTCACATATGCCAGACTCTCCCATACTCGAATGACATTCAAGTTGGGTCTGACCTTAAACCAGAGTTCATGAGGAGTGATATCGGAAGATACATGCGACACTCTATCAGAATGAAAGTAGCCGTAAGTACAGCTTCACCCCAGAAGCAATTTGGAAGACCCACAGTTAACAACATTGAGTTCATCATCTCTGTTAACATTCTGTTCTTCCTTTCTGCAACACCATTTGATTGAAAGGAGTACGGAGCAGTCGTCTCGTTGATAATTCCATGTTCTCTGCAGAATGATACGAATTTGTGAGACCTACAAATATTCGTTATGAAGCTAACGCGACCCTCTACAATCTTATCAAAACTCTCACATATCCACAACCCCTTCTAGTACACCAAAATAGTCCTACAATTCAGCCAATTCCAGCAAAACAATTTTGTACGAACCAACAGGTTGTCCGAACCCAGGTTTGTCATCTTCTAAAATAGATTTTAAATCTTTTTTCTTATCTATTATTCCTGAAACTAAAAATAGTAGATAGCCCTATGTGTCTACTTTGATTTTTAATTTTTAACTCACACCGTTCCACTCTGTTTGCCAGTGGTGTACGTTGTACTAAAACGTCTCCAGAATTAACCAATTTCGGTACGGAGACCTTTCCGACGACTTCGAACCCCGAGTGATCTCAAACAAATCATTGTTAATATATCGAACATCACTCTTAATCATCTAGTAATGTTCCTTGTTCATATTTGCAAGTATTTTATACGTTTATGGCATCGTTTTCATGATACTAGTTTTTCGGACACCGAAAAGTCCATCGTAACCCGACTACTTGATCTCTAAACTTCATAATAGTTTAATTTGATTTAAATCCGATTAATTGAGATGAAAAATCATATTTCATCTAATTTATTTTTATTATGTCTAGAATATATATTTTCTATATTTTTATGTCGATTAACTTTCCAAATTGGAACCCCGTATGTCATAGTTGTGTGATTTTTGAACTAGTTTGTGTTGGACTTATTTTTACTAAAATATTTATATATAAAATATATTCAAAAATTAATGTTTATTTTTTAGAAATAAAAGTATATATTTTGGGGATTTAAATATTATTTTTCTAAAAGAACATGGTGCCATATATAGTAGCATTGATGGTATATATGGTTAAGTATTATTTATGGTTGTTGACTAGATGTACCTATATAGTATGTGATCCTTGTTGTGTAATTTTGATATAAATTCCTATTATTTCTCAAATTACTTAGATTTGTTTTAGAATTTAAATATATTAGTTTTATATTTATTTGGTTTTGATTTAATTGACAAGTTGGCCTATCAAGCCAATGAGTTGACATATTTAGTCAAAGTATATTTTTCTATGAATATTATGATTAAATATCTTTAAGAAATATTCAAGAATTTATAATTACTATTTTTGTTCATACAAATACTACTTTTATCTAATAGTGTGATTACATGTGTATGTAGAATAGCTAAAATATGTATATATTTACTTGTTTCATATATTTATATATATATATATATATATATATATATATATATATATATATATATATATATATATATATATATATATATATATATATATAATGGTTGTATTAAATTTAGATAATTTTCTAGAAATATTTATATTATTATTTCATAATTTAAAATGAATATTTTTATATTATGAATTATTATTTTTATGTTGGCATGATACTTCATGTAGAGGGCGTATATATAGTAAACTAGTTAGCTAGTATATGTAATATACTCTATAGTATGTATATTTATGGTATATGTGTTTTCTTAGAATTAGTATTTATTTTAGTTTATCTATATTTTAGGAGTTCATGATCATTCGACTACAGTTTGAGTCGGACCGTGATTTACTTTGCTTTTGAAGTTCCAGGCAAGATACCTTGCCATCAACTCTTCTGTTTAAATATTTATGTCTGCTTTTCTTTTCTGTTGGTAGTAGTTATAGTGGTGTACGTCCGAGTATGACTTGGGCGATATCGATGATGGCATCGATATGATAGGTGTGTGTGTGTGACTTAGTTGTGTAGAAAATGTTTTCCAAAATTATGTAACTTCCATGCCATGACACGTAGCATTACACAACACTGTTAGTGAGGGTTCATTGTGTTGGCACGAGCTTCCACATTCGGCTAGCTACCGATGCGAACGGTTCGTATGTCAGTGCATGTACAAGTCAACAAAAATATTGTTTGGTTACATGACTGTATCAAGCAAGCCTGCGTATAGGAATATGAATAGTATCTCATCCACAACCTATTACCTCATTTGACTTCGAACTTTTTTCGAACTTTCTTTGATTGCTTGAATTGCCTCTTGCTTGAATCTGTCCTAACGTTTCCTTACCTTCGTGCCAGTAAAATAAACCTTCGATGCAGACGTGTTTCTATCCTGGCTATCATATTTAGTGATGCAGCCACTTAAGAGGAGCAGGTCCCACCAATGATTCCGGTGACTCCATACCAGCCGGGACAGCAGTAGGCTACCATGACCCCTATCACGACCCGTTACCCAAATTGTTGGGCCAGGCCGAGCCATGTCCAGCCTACGCTTGTTAAAGCGTAGTAAGCTGTTCTAAGAATAGACAATAAAGGATCTAAGCTACTAACAGTTCTAAAATCACATTTAAGGTTCATCACAACACAACATCTATAAGCGAAGGTAAATAAGCACAGACTTAATAATACACATCCAAAGTATCTAACTGGAGACAAAGTCCAGTATCCAAATATAAGTTTAAAACAAAGTCTAAGTCTCAAAACACAAAAAAGGTAACTAAGCAAGGTTTCCCGCTGGGGCCTCTTCTGGAGCTAAGGCCAGGTCCTCAAAATCAGTGCCATAATATGTAACACATAGCATTTCCTCCTCGAAAAGTGAACCTACAACGTTATCCTGTCAGGACGGGAGCAAGTACAACCTCTACAACTAAAGTACTGAATATATAATGAAAGAGATGTACAACAAGAAACATGGTGTGATAAGTCTAAAAAATAGGAAATACTGGAAACATGGCCTCATGGTACAACTGGGATCACAGTATCATAGTAACATAGGGAATATGGCATATCTGGAATCATGGTATGACTGGAATCACGGTAAAATACATTTGTCAAGGCGAAACATGTATATCTAATGTTTAAAACTGGAGCAGGTACGTGATCGTCAATAGGAGTAAAATGTACTGTGGTACAAGTATCTAAAATGTACTTCCGTACAAGTAAACAAGCGATAGATGTACATATATACAGATACAGCTGGTGCGCCTACGATAAGGTATACATATAAAATGTCAACCTTGCTCGGTACATACGTACGGGAGAGGGGGACATGATCACGTACTCAACTATCAGTTTTCCCATAATCCAGATTCTAACATGTGAGAGATACGAGAACAGTAAAGACATGTGAGAGATACGAGAACAGTAAAAACATGTGAGAGATACGAGAATGGTATAAAACATGTGAAAGATACTGGGAGCAGTATAAGCATGGTAGGTACTGATAGCAGTATAAAGCATAGTGAAACATGTACTGAGAACCCGGAAGAAGCATGTGAAGATATAAGAACTGTCCTAAGCATGACAGGTACTGAAAGTAATACACAATGTGAAGATTTAACTTGCTACCTCAAGGATCAGTATTTTAACAGGGTTAATACATATTCTAGCATTAAAAGACAGTAAATGAGTTTGCAGATGTACTTGCCTTGAGCAAAGCAAGAATACTAGTACGAAGATATAGATGTCCGGTGTCCTGTCAATAATGATATACAAACTCAGCATCTAAGTTAGGTTCGAGATTTTACACTAGTGGTGTGACACGACTCCTAACTGGATACTAGCCAAGTGGAAACCTAGCATAAAAGTCCAATGTGGAGTGCCATTATACACAAACTAACTTCCTAGGGTCTTTACACTAGTGTAGGGGGTGGTCCAATACTACAATAACTCGAAACAACACAAAATATTGAAAGTCGTAACTATTCAATAAATAAATCAAACTGTACACTGAGTTTCAACAATTTTTGAGATAGACAAAAGGCTCAATTATACATAAAATAAAGTACCAAAATGATCCTTGCTAATAATAGAAATTTATACTAATTTTTTAGGGATTTATAAACCTTCATAAATATTTATTAAAAATCAACAAACACATGTATCCTGAAAATGAGTTCTGTTTTCCCATTTTTATAAAATACCAAAGTACTTATTAAATGCTAAAAAAATTATAATAAATTATCTAAATTAACATAGTATTTAAATACAATTTTTTCTAGATTTTTACAGTAATTAAAATATATATAAAAATTCAAAAACAGAAAGTAACAATTTCTGGAAAAATAATTAATTACAAATTAAGGATGATACATAAGCAAAATCTACAGATGTTGTTGGATGATAAAATAAATATCACCAACGTGTCCAGAACGGTCAAATTAGCTAGGATAGCCTACCCAAAAGTCCAATTTGGACACAAGGGCAAAACGGTAATTTCGGGTCAAAATGATGTCCGCCATTGGACACACTTTGCACCAAAAAATGTGTCAGGATAGAAGCCTACAAAACCTAGAAAAATATATTTCCACGAATCCAGAATGATGATACGAACCCAACGGTATATCCGAAATAGGATTCCGATGTGCCGATCTCAAAATGACACGTTGACACGGACATTTGGAATCCAGTTTGCACGAAAATGCATGCCAGAGCAAATGTCTTCAAAACTCAGCAAATTATATTTCAACGAGTCCAGAATGACGATACGAACTCAATGGTATATCCGAAACTGGATTCCGATGAGCCGATCTCAAAGTGACCCGTTGACTCGAAAAGTGGGACCCGCTTTGCACCGAAATGCGTGCCAGGATCCACGTTCTCCAAATCAAGCAAACTTTATATGAAAACATACCAGAACGACTCCAAGAGTCTACTGGTGGTGTCAGAAATTGAATCCGGTGTCCCGGGTTCAAAAATACAATTTAACAAGTGCAAATTAAAGAATTTGGACGGCCAACTTTGGCGTCGAATTCGATCAACCGAACGTGCTTATTATGAAATGAAACGGGAGGGGCAAGAAGAGGGTTATACCAGCTGTGCACAGGAACTATTAGCGTGCCAACCGGAGCTGCGACGGCGGAGTTACGAGCTGACGAAGTCGGCTCCACAAAACTGTCCAAAAACAGTTCAATTTAAAGTGTCAACTTGGTGGCCAGTTTTGAGGTATCAAATGACGAAATTAACGGACGAAAATTGAGGAGAGTGAAGATGGATATACCAAGATTGAGACGGAGCAAAGAAATCGCCGATCCAACGGTCGGATTGACCAGAAAATCTATGCAAAGTTGCTACAACGGGACACGAATTTGGAGTTCCAAACTCGCGCGCGCCGACGGGATCTCGTTCAAAACGCAAGAATAGCCTATGCGTCGCGCCGGGGAGGATGGTGGTGGACTGGGAGAGGTCGTCGGGGGTGAGTGCGACCTAGGGGGTCCGGCCAAGGCGGCCGTTGGCCGCGGCGGCGCGCGCGACGCGTGGTGGCGCGGCTGCGGCTGCTGCTGCCATACGCTGCCGCTGCCGTTGCTGCGCAGCGCACGCACACGGCTGCGGGCGGCACACGGCGGCGACGGAGGCCCGGCGAGGGTGGCGGAAGCCCGACGGTGGCGGAGACGGCGGCGGAGACGGCGGTGGTTCGGGTTATGGTGGAGGTGGTGGTGAAGAGAATGGTGGTGGTGATAGTTTTAATGGTGATGGTTGTGATGAAAATAATGGTGGGATGATGAAGAGGATGAGAAGGAGGAAGGAGGAGAGGGGAGAAGGATGGTGAGGGTGGTGGTGATGCTCGGCCACCAAGGGGGGTTCGGTCGAGTGAGAGGAGAGGGAGAGAGTGTGGGTTTGTTTTTGTATGTGTGTGTGAATATATAATATATATATAGAAAGTGTGAGAGAGAGATAGAGAGAGATATTTGAGAGAGAAGGAGAGTGAAGTCGGTCCAAGGGGGAGGGTTTGCTGGGTGTAAAGGAGGGGGTGAGGTGGTGTAGTGTTTATGTAAATATTTATAGGAAGAGAGAGAGAGAGAGAGTTATATATATATATATATATATATATATATATATATATATGATATTTGTAAAGTAGAGAGATGAAGAGATATTTTTAAAATAGGAGAAATAGAAAAATTATGTGGGGTATTTGGGCAGTCATGAAAGGGCAACATGGAGCATGGGTTCGGGTTCGGTCGAACCGGGTCGGGTAACAGGGTTAAATAATGAAATTAAATATGTATTTATGATCACGGGTAAATAAATAATATGCGGGGACTCCAATAAATGGGACACAAGCGTCATGTTGGTAGTAGGCTTCATGTGGGCCACGTCCATACTTTGGGTCGACTAGGTTGGATCGATGTCGGGTCCCGAAATTAAATTGGAAAATAAATCAGGTTTTACGGTAGATAATTAATTGGCCTAAATTGACCCAAAAATTGTGCGAAGAAAATGGAGCACAAAATGGAGTGTCTGAGTGGGACACGAAGGTCGTGGACGAAGAGCATCTCGAGTAGATCATTCATGAGAAGTTGGTTCTGAGAAAACGACTGGTCTGGTGCTCCTAAATTAAAAGTCACGGTAACGTGCAAACGATGATTAAAGATAAAAGTGGGAATAATTATTCAACGATTAATTAGTCTAAGTTGACCCGAAGTTGCGCGATACAAAAAAAGCACAAGGGAACGAGTTCAAGTGGGACATGATATATCAAAACGAAGATAATCTTGTCTACTACAAAACTCGTGAATAGAGTTTACAGAAATTGGCATCCCTGACGCTTCAGAAGTCAAAGTCACGGGAAGGAACATTAATGATCAAAACAATTAAATAAATATTTATCAAAAATAATTTATTCAGAAAATTTAAATTAAACCCTAAAATTCAGGGGTCTTACATCCTACCCACCTTACAAAAATTTCGTCCTCGAAATTAAAAATCATCCAACAGGTCAAACTATAACACATAGCTGCTCTGGCTACGATACTCAATCTGCTACCCTTGTAATCATCTGTCCTGTTTCTCTTTACAATCTTTTTGGTTCAGGTTCAACAAAGGTCCTTCTATCATAAACTACATCATATATCCTTTAGAATCTTCCATACTACCATGGAACATTTATGTATACCCTAAACTATAGGTCATTCTTTGGGTATGTTTATAAGCCTAAAATGCTTAATCATTAACCATGTTTCCAACCTCAATCGTAAATACTTGATTTCCTTATCGTATCTTAAGTATCCATATTCTATCAATCCACAGGCCCTTTGCATTATTTGTCTTCAATTCTTTCCTACAGTTTCTCCTTGAAATCATACGTTCAATTCTTATCCTGGGCGTAGAGCCTTCTTCTTTTTACTTAATAACTCCTTCGACTATAAATCCTCAATTTCAAGACTCCTGATTTATTAATTACCAATATACATAAGTCTTTGCCTTGTTTCTTGTCATTTTAACTGGTATCTTTCCGATCTCGTACGCAATATTATATCCCATTCTAACTTATTCTATATCAATCCACATATCGATCTACCCTCTAATCACATGTGATTAGCTACAGATAACCAACCAAAATTCTACAAATGCTAAATCCTCAAACTGCTAAGCACAAGATTCTAATCCTCAATCCATAGTCACAACAATATAATATCTCATTTCTCCATCTTAGATACCCTATCATCGAGTCATACTATCAATACAATCGTTCTTAATGGTTTTCAAGTCTACTATAGTCAGTCACCCATACTTGTCCTATAAGCTTAATCTAACCAATTCCTAGGAAAAGTATTTATCACAAACACACAATACATTTATAGTTATACTACAGAATCAGTTTAACAAGGTTTCGCTATTTCGGTCGTCTACCAAATAGAAGGTAATAAGGCCTAAGACTGGGTTAAGCAATCCATAATAGTGTTCAAACAAGTTAAAGGTCAAGCAAGATGGAAAAGTTTATCGAAATATCTCCAAGAATGGTATGAAGACAACGAGATGCATAACGAGAAGAATTACCCAAGAGGTTAACAAAGAAGAGTTTAGTCAGGTTATAGGAAAGAGGGAACACAATAATAATTATGTCCAAAAGATAACATAAAAGCAATCCTGTTGGAGAGTCCTAGAGAACCTATAATCCTAGTTGTAGATGTAGATAGAACAGAGTTAATCAAGACGAAGAAGAATGATAATAAGAATTCATTCTTGCTCATTCGGTCACAACGAAGTGAACCAAGTTGAGATATGATCTGATAACCATACACGTCTTCCTGAAATCATGTTGCCAGAATTTTTGCCACACCAGTAAGCTTAGATGCAATAAACGATAGAGTCATAACTAAGGTATACACCCTATAATCATGTCATCTAGAATTCTCGCCACGCCAACCGGTATGGCTGCGAGAAAATCTAAATTCCATAACTAGGATAAGTATATCCGAAATCAGGTTCTATGTTTTTGTCATACCAGCTAATATGGTTGCGATAAATTCTAAACTCCATAACTAAAGCAGACATTTACCTTATCAGGATATATCACAATTTAATCCACAAAATTTATCACGATGCAAGATCAAAGTCAACAACGAAAAATCAAAAATTAAATTCAACAACGAATTTAAGGAAGAGCAAATGGAAATAAGTGAAAACAGATTTCTAGGTAAGATTAGAGTGAGATCCTCAGGGGTTATCCCAAGGGTACTATCCTGGTCAAAATTGTAATCCACTGAATTTCAAGCAAGAGACTAAATACAGTTAACGGTCCTATGCTGTGATGAGTTCTCCTATGTTGCAATCCTAGATATCCTCTAGGTGTTCTAAATGTTATTCCTAGTGTTATCAAGTTATCCTAGATCCTAATTGCAGGCATGCTTGGTACAATAACGTAACCAAACAACTTAAGTCTGGACCTGCATGGGCCGCCACTAAAAACATGTCACGACCCGTTACCCAAATTATTGGGCCGGGCCGAGCCATGTCCAGCCTACGCTTGTTAAAGTGTAGTAAGCTGTTCTAAGAATAAACAATAAAGGATCTAAGCTACTAACAGTTCTAAAATCATATTTAAGGTTCATCACAACGCAGCATCTATCTATAAGCGAAGGTAAACAAGCACAGACTTAATAATACACATCCAAAGTATCTAACTGGAGACAAAGTCCAGTATCCAAATATAAGTTTAAAACAAAGTCTAAGTCTCAAAACACAAAAAAGATAACTAAGCAAGGTTTCCCGCTGGGGCCTCTTCTGGAGCTAAGGCCAGGTCCTCAAAATCAGTGCCATAATATGTAACACATAGCATTTCCTCCTCGAAAAGTGAACCTACAACGTTATCCTGTCAGGACGGGAGCAAGTACAACCTCTACAACTAAAGTACTGAATATATAATGAAAGAGATGTACAACAAGAAACATGGTGTGATAAGTCTATAAAACAGGAAATACTGGAAACATGGCCTCATGGTACAACTGGGATCACAGTATCATAGTAACATAGGAAACATGGCATATCTGGAATCATGGTATGACTGAAATCACGGTAAAATACATTTGTCAAGGCGACACATGTATATATAATGTTTAAAACTGGAGCAGGTACGTGATTGTCAATAGGAGTAAAATGTACTGTGGTACAAGTATCTAAAATGTACTTTCGTACAAGTAAACAAGCGATAGATGTACATTGTTTGCCATGAAATATAAAAGAACAGAACAATTATCGGAGGACTGGACTTTTACTTCACAATACAAACTCGCTCGTACAAAGAAAGCCTAGGGACGAAAACCTAGGTATAGCAATCTAAGTACAATTGTTTATTTTAGATTCTGGGGGGTGACGGTAGAGGCTCGGGAAAGCGACGACAGCTCTGCCTTACTCCTTGGACGATCGGATGCAGCCTTGGCTCCGGGGAAGATCTGCTTGGCGTTAATGAAGAAATGCTCTCTTTGCTCTCTCTCTTTTTCTCTCCAAGTGTTCTGGTGCTCTTCTCCTAAAAAAGGTCCTCTTTGCAAGGGAATGGCACCTTGCTATTTACAGGAGTGGGATGCCATCATTAGGGTTTGTAATGATTGCCTCCTTGATATGTCGGCAGTTAAGGACCAATTAATCTGGGCCCTTTATTCTGATTATAGCAAATCTAGGTAATTAATGTAGATTGCATTAAATCTCTGTGGGCAGTAAATGTTGATTGCCATGAATATTCGCGACTTGTAATGGCCTGCCACGTGTCCAATTTGCTCAATTTGACTTGATTTGGGCAATTATGGTGATTGCAACAAATCTGATTTAGGATTTGTTAGCACCCATAATTCCAGGAAAATAAGACTGCCACGTGTCGTATAAAGTGCCACGTGTCTCCACTGGGTCATCTTGGCAGAGCCGCATATGAGTGGGCCGCATGAGGATGAACGGCCGCATGAAGATGGGCAGCCGCATGGGGACAAACAGCCGCATGAAGGTAGTCAGCCGCATGAGGATAGGCAGCCGCATATGGGATGCAGCCGCATGAAGATGAGTGGCCGCATGGAGTATGCGGCCGCATGAAGTGGGCGGCATCATAAATACAGCAGCCGCATGCCTCGGAGCTCGGTGGATTCTGCCAGCTGTGAGAAGATCTCCTCCTCTTTCCTAGGAACGCTCCTTTATGTCAGTCATTATTGCGCCTTTATGTTAGAGCTGTCATCTGTCAGAGCTGTCAGCCGTTACTGCATTAAATGCAGAAAAAGACAAAGGGAAGAGCTGTTGAAGGCCACGCGGCTCTGGGTCTATCCGAGCCGCATAGACGCATGAGCTGCATGGACCCCTGAGCCGCATGGGCTCTCTGAGCCGCATGGGCTCTCTGAGCCGCATGGGGATCCTTAGCCGCATGGACCTTTCTTTATTCTTTTCCATGCTTCTACAAGACCCCCTTCAAAGTTTTCAATTTGCAAAATTAAAATACTTTGAATAAGAAGCATGGCTATGTATAAGTTCCTCTGACCGCATAGGATGTTCTGACTGCATGGATGTCCTAGCCGCATGGCCTCCTCAGCCGCATGGCCAACTGAGCCGCATTGGCCAACCAGCCGCATGGACTGTCTGGCCACATGGGCTCCTTGCCACGTCATCCTGCCATGTGTGCAAATCTTTTGCATTAATTGTCTTTGATTTGCTGTCAGATTTTGAAGCCACTTTTCGGGGCAGGATCCCAAGAGTCGGTTCGTCTCGATAATCGAAGAGTCGGTTTTCATGCTGCACGCGGATCGAAGCGCCCTTCTTTTGCCTGTAAATAGGAACGCATTTAGTTGGAGAGACTTCTTTACTCTCCTTCGTCTTCAACTCTTGCTGCCCTAATCTTCTTCCTTTGTCTTTCTTCTCCGATCGTCGGACGATAATGGCTCACAAGTCTTCCAAGGCTGCATCTGCTGCTGCAAAGGGCAAGAAAGCGGCTTCGTCTTCGACTGTCGTGCCCCCCGTTCGTCCTGGCGTTCACTCTATCACCGAAGGTAAGGACTATGTAGAAGATTGAATACTTCGAAACCCTAACAAGAACGGCTCTGTTGCATGTTTTATGCACAAGCCCTTGATACGTTTCTCTCGTCTTTATCGAACTGTTTCAAATCGTATGGGCCACCAGCGTGTCCTATGGCCGAGCCGCATGAGGGTGCACCCCATGTCCGAGCCGCATGGGATTTTGTCCAGTAGGCCGTATGCATAATAACCCATCAAACAGAGCCGCATGGACTCGTTTGGATGTCTTCTGACTGTTTATTTCCTTTGTTTTTGGTTCTTGTAGTATCTCCACCGGAGGTCGGGATCATTGTGAAGGAAGAGCCACTGCCTCCCTTCATCAAACAGGAGTTATCACCCGTTGAGAAGGAGGTGATACCGACAGAAGAGCCGGCGCCTGAAGGGGAAGTAAGCCTTCCAACTGCTAAAAAGGAGGAGCCACAGTCCGAGGGTGGTAGTATTGGGAATTCTGACTCTCCTGCTCTGAATGAGGATCTCTCTCAATTACATCCCTCATATGCAAGGTGGTTGAGGGAATGGTACATGCGCCCCCGTAACTAGGATTCAGGGGCTCTCGTAGATGTCTGTCTTTTGTCTTTAATTTTTTAGCCGTAGTTTGCGTCTTATTTTTTTTCCCTTTTTGTCTGCATGAAGAACTTCTTTGACTGATTGTAGTCGTGTGGATGTAACCGATTTCTGAATGAATGGAATATATTTGCTTCACTCTTTTGCTTTGTAATAGTTATCTTAATGGGACATTTTGTGTGGACCCATTGTCCCGAGCGTACCCCGGTTTTGGATACGAACAATAAGTTGAAAGGGGATCAACATGCTTACTCAGAGGTAATGAGGACATGGCAAGCATGAAGGTTTCTTCGACGGAGTCTTCCCACTCAGAGGTAATGAGGACATGGCAGGAGTGGGCTCAAAGAAGGGGGTACATAGAACGACTCAGAGGTAATAAGGACATGAAAGTTCTACGTAGAGGGGTGATTTGTTTTTGGCAGAATTGAGACGACTCAGAGGTAACATCGACATGGTCGTTTTAGAAATTTGTGGATCTGTTACCCTTTTTGTGCACTGGGAGTGCGAGTAGTGGATCATGAGGAGGGGGGCTCTTTCAGGAAGAAAGTTCAGAGGTACGGTTATACATGACCGTCTCCCCAAAAGAGTGACCGGGATGTAAGTTCAGGAGTACCAGCGGGTACATAACTCGACAATCCAGGAATTTTGGAATCAAAGTGTAAGTTCAGAGGCACCAGAAGGTACATAACTCAACAATCTAGGATTTTTTTGGAAGGAGGATGTGAGTTCAGTGGTACCAGAGGGTACATGAGTCAGCAATCTAGAATTTTGTGGATGTGAGTTCAGCGGTACCAGCAGGTACATGACTCGATAATCTGGAACATTATGAATATGAGTTCAGCGGTATCGGAGGGTACGTGACTCGATAATCTGGAATATTTGGAATATGAGTTCAGCGGTACCAGCGGGTACATGACTCGAAAATTTGGAATTTTGTGAATATGAGTTCAGTGGTACCAGCGGGTACATGACTCGAAAATCTGGAATTTTGTGAATGTGAGTTCAGCGGTACCAGCGGGTACATGACTCGAGAATCTGGAGTTTTGTGAATGTGAGTTCAGCAGTACCAATGGGTACATGACTCGAGAATCTAGAGTTTTGTGACTATGAGTTCAGCGGTACCAGCAGGTACATGACTCGGTATTCTGGGAAATGTCGTTTAGACATAATATTTCTTCAGGAACTTGCCGTTGACGGGCAGCATGAGCAAGTCTCCGTTTTGTTTTGCGAGGCGGTAAGCACCGTTGGAGAATACAGCCTCAATGATAAATGGGCCTTCCCACTTCGGCTGGAACTTGCCGACGGTCTTGTGAGTCATAACCATCGGCCTCCGAACTGCCAGAACGTGATCGCCTACTTGGAATGTTCTGATTTTAACTTTCTTGTTGAAGGCTCCGAAGATGCGTGCTTGGTATAGCTCGATCCGTTGCTGAGCCAAGAGGCGCTTTTCATCTAAGGCCTCCAACTCTTGTAGCCGGCGACGGTAGTTATCGTCCATCGTCAATTGGTAAGTAAAGACGACGCGGAGCGAGGGTATTTGAGTCTCCAATGGGAGGACTGTCTCACTCCCGTACACTAGGGAAAATGGTGTGTTCCCAGTGGATGTTCGGACTGTAGTACGGTACGCCCATAAGCATTCACCAAGCTTCTCGTTCCAGTCGCATTTGTTGGAAGACACAAACTTCTTGAGTAGCTTGATGATGGTTTTGTTGAATGCTTCTGCCAATCCATTTGCTGCCGGATTGTATGGCGTTGAAGCAATATTTTGAATTCGGTGTTTGTCACAAAACCGATAGAAAACATGGCTTGCGAACTGCGGACCATTATCGTGGATGATCCTTCGGGGCAGTCCAAAGCGATAGATGACGTGATGCTTGAGAAAGCTGATCACGTTTGAAGTCTTTACTTCTGCGAACGGAACAGCTTCTGTCCATTTGGAGAAGTAATCCGTGATTGCGAGTATGAAGCGATGTCCTCGGGAGGAAGGTGGAGTAATCGGACCGATGATATCCATTCCCCATGCTTCAAATGGCCAGGACGCCACTGTCGGATGTAGAAACTCGAATGGCTGGTGGATGAAGTCCGCGTGGACTTGGCAGGCTTTGCACCTTCTTGCATAGTCTATCGCATCTGCTACCATCGTGGGCCAGTAGTAGCCCATTCGGCGAAGACGGTCTTACAATTTTGGGCCAGGCTGATGGGCCCCACATACACCGTCATGAGCTTCGCGTACGGCTTCTTTGGCTTCTGCGTTTGACAGACATCGAAGCAATAATCTATCGTAGGATCGGCGATACTGCATTTTTGTCTCTGTATCGTAAAAGAATCTGAGAGAACGCCTTCTGATAGAGGTGGCTTCCTTCGGATTCTCTGGCAGAATGTCGTAGACTACGAAGTCTATGAATGGTTGTCTCTAATCTGGCGCTTCGTCGATCGTCTGAGCGGAATAACTCGCCACAAATTGAACATTGTTCTTGGGACATACCAGTTCATAGCCTATCACATCTACCGATTGATGAGCATAGTTTGGAACTGCTAGGGAGGTGGCAAGGCCAGCTAAGGCATCGACTTCGATATTTTGGAGTCTGGGAACGTGTTCGATGAAGAATCCCTCAAATGATGAAATAATGTTGATCGCTATTTGGTTATAGGGGATCATGTCTTCATGGCGGACTTCGTATGAACCTCGGATCTGATTGACGATTAACTGCGAATCGCCGTATGCTTCAAGATATTCTACCCCCAGCTCTCTTACAAGTTGGAGGCCAATGACCAAAGCATTATACTCGGCCACATTGTTAGAGCAGGGTTCTGTGAGAGAGTAAGCGCGATTGATCACCAACCCGGAAGGAGAAACCAGCACCACCCCGACTCCGACGACGATGTTGCCCTTAGGTTCGGTCCTTGAGGCACCGTCGAAGAACATTCGCCATATATCATCGTGAGAGGTTGCATGCGAGTCGGCGACCTCATCTGGGATTCCTTCATATATTCTGGACGACTCCGAGCCTGGGTGGGCTGCTAAAAAGTCTGCCAGAGCTTGACCTTTAACAGCCTTTTGCGGGACGAAGATCATATGATAGGGGGATAGCAATATTGCCCATGTGGCGAGGCGGGAGCTGAGTGCCCCTGGTTTAGTCATGAGGACCCGGAGAGGGTTGATTCGTGAGATCACATGTATAGTTTGTCCTGTGACATAGTGCCGCATCTTTTGAATGGCGAACACCAGGGCGAGGTATTCCTTCTCCACGGCGGTGTATCGGTGCTCTGGCCCAATCATCATTCGGCTGAGATAATAGATAGCTTGTTCATGGCCCGTATCATTATTTTGTGCCAGCAGAGTGCCGAGGGAATGCTCCATTGCTCGTATATATAGCAAGAATGGTTTTCCAGCAACAGGGGCCACCAGGACTGGAGGGTTCGACAAGTATTCTCTGATGCTGTCGAAGGCACGTTGGCACTCTTCATCCCATGCGAACGAGACACCTTTCTTCATGAGATGGGTGAATGGCCGACATCGCCCGGAGAGGTTAGAAATGAACCTCCTGATGTGAGCTAGCCTCCCTTGAAGGCCTCTTAGTTCGCGAAGATTTCTCGGGGGACCCATCTCCATAATTGCCTTCGTCTTCTCTGGATCAACATGAATTCCCTGGGCAGTAATAATAAATCCCAGGAATTTTCTGCTGGATACGCCCAAGAAGGATTTTGTGGGATTCATTTTTCAGGTTATGTGCTCGCATCAGGTCGAACACCGTCCTCAGATCCTGCGGATGGTCTCCCTTATAGCGACTCTTGACAGCGATGTCATCAACATAGCACTCCACAGTCTTGCACAAGTGGTCTCTGAAGATGATACTCATGGCTCTTTGATATGTGGCGCCAGCATTCTTTAAACCGAACGGCATGACTGTGTAGCAGTATGTGCCGATTGGTGTTCTGAATGATGTATGCTTTTCGTCGTCAGAAGACATCTTGATTTAGTTGTACCCTGAAAAACCATCCATGAATGACATGCATTCGAAGCCGCATGTGTTGTCGATCATGATGTCTGTGATAGGGAGGGGTAATTCATCTTTGGGACATGCCTCGTTCAGATTGCGGAAGTCAGTACAGATTCGAATCTTCCCATTCTTCTTGAGGATCGGTACTATGTTGGCGACCCAGTCTGGATGTTGTTCTTCATGAATGAAGCCGCTGGCTATCAGTTTGTTGACTTCGGCTTCGATCGCGTCCATGATGCCCGGGCGAAAGCGTCGCTGTTGTTGTTTGACCGGTTTTGCATTTGGCCGAATATTGAGCTTGTGAAGGGCAACCTCGGGGTTTAATCCTAGCATGTCTTCATAGCTCCAGGTGAATACATCAATATATTCTTTGACAAGTTCCAATAGTGATTCTCGCTCTTCGTTTGTCAGGCTTTTACTGACGAAGATTGGTTTTGGAGAAGATTCGCTGCCGAGGTCGACCTGTATAACCTCATCTTCAGTAGGAGGTTCTCTCTGTTCGAATCGCTTTTCCCATTGTGCATCCAGCTGTTGTGTCTACGGCTCTAACTCGAGGATTTCAGAAATGTCTTCATCTTCTTCGTAAGCGTCGGCGAATGCCATATTGACTGACAGGACTTGTCTGAATACATCTCCGATGCTGGTATCCGAATCAGAAGTTGGTGATCCGGTTGAATGTGAATGCCAGTCGCATTCCTCATCTGAAATTTCAGGGGTCTTTGCGGGCGTAACATACCCTAATCCACATCGGGTCTTGCTGTAGCAGTCCCGTGGTTTGCCAGCCGAGACTGGCGGCTTTAAAGAAAATCGTCGACCAGTGCCGTAGTTCAAGCCTGGCGTAGTCTCTAGATCATACCCCTATTTTTGCATGAGATATTTGGATTGGGGGCTATACAGATAAAGAGGCAGTCTTCCGGCATCTGATTCGAGATCGACCTTCTCTATGGTGAAGGGCTATGGGTCATCCTTTCGGCCGAAGATGATTGGATGGTCTCCCCCCCGATTATGCGGTAAGCGTCTTCCACTGGAGTAAGCTGGTTTGCGGTGTAAACATTTGTCACCTGTGTGTGTAGGTGAGTGCCTATACCGTGTTCCATGGCATACATTGTACAAAGCTTATTAAGCTCGAGGTAGTTCAAAGATAGCCCTTTATTGATGAAGTAAGGTATCTTTTCTAGCGGGATTACATCATCTACGGAGGGAACATCAGTGTGGGCAGCCACATACTTGGCTAGTTCCGGTTCTTCTTCGGCCACCCCCTGTATAAATGAAGACTGAGAGGATGACTTGGGCAGCTTGATCATCAGGGGTTCTGTTGGTGGGGCCGAACATGGAATTGTTGGCAAACTAGCGACCCCCAGTTTGGTACTTGATGCTGGGCGGGGAGTTGTAGGTTCGCTAGAAGCCCCAAACTTTGCATCGGGGTGATGATTCTTCTTGGGAAGACGTATCGTCATTGGCTTGTCAGAGGGATTGGGCTTCTCTGCTTGTGGCGGGCCAACTCTCGGTAGTCTGATTGTCAGTGGCTCCGTTGTGGGTCTCGGCGCTTGACCGGACCTTGGCAGCCGGATTATCATTTGCCCTTCTTGTGCCGAGAGGCTGATTGCGTCCTTACGCAGAGCGGCCGTAAGGGGTACGAATTTGCCAGGTTTGTGAGCTTGGAGGTGGATCGTCAGAGGTTCTTCTGATCCTGAGGCCGTCTCAGTTCGAGCTTGCACATCTTCATCCAGGTGCCTCTTTGACTTCTCATATAGACAGGAATCTGAGTAGTAGGATTCGACCCCTTTGAAGGGATCGATGTCGGCAAATTCTGTCCTTACGAAGTCGTGCTTGTCGACATACTTGAAGCACTGGTGCAACGTGGAAGGCACGATCATATAATCGTGTATCCAAGGGTGCCCCAAGAGGATATTATAGGAAGTGTCCGCATCTATGACGTAGCAGGTTACTTCTGACTGAAGATCGCCAATTTGGCACTTAAGCGAATCTTCCCAATTGGGTAGCTCCTGCCCGAATTGAAACCGCTGATGGCGGTGCTTGTTGGCGTCAGGCGATGCATAGGAATGCGGAGATGATGTAGCAGACCCTTCGGGATGATGCTTATGGAAGAACCAGGATGAATGTGCATCCGGTCCACCTTTACGTCCCCGATGTATTCGGTATAGTATAACGGACGGTCGTGCAGATTGGTTTTGATGAGCATATCCTGCAGAGTGAAGACAATATTGGGCATTACTCCTGTACAAGTGCTGTCTTGGAGATTTGCAGGCGGACTCTCTCCTGTGAGGTTGACCTGAGCCAGATAGGCGTCGGCATTCTGGAGTGCATCGCTCAAAGCCGCGTGAACATCCTTTGAGAGTCTCAGGAGCTCGTATAATAACAATTTGGCTGGTGTGTTGGCCAATTGCGCTAAGATGTCGAAGTTGTAGGGCCTCTCCAGCCCCTGAGGTGCATATTTTCGGAGGGATTTGTCAAAGCGAGTCTCCTTCGGTCCAGGCTTGTCAGTCGTCGGAGGCTGAGACGGTCCCGGAGTGTCAGCAGTAGCCGGCTGATGCTCTTCAGCCGAGTTATCAGCCACAGATTGGGATTGTGCCCCGGACCGGGTAACGACAGCTGTGACTTCTTCGATATCTGCCGAGATTGTGTGGCAGGATTTGACTTTTCCAATCTTCTTCTTACGAATGGAATGTGGTGTGGACTGAGTCACCTCAAGTACCAGGTCCGGATGGACCCACATGATCTCTCCCCGTGATGTGGTGAGGGGTACTAGACCAACAGCCTGATCCCGAGGAGGTGGAAGATTAGCAATCTCCATCGTCGCCAGAGGGACGGGTATCACGCCATCTTGAGTCTCCTTCGGAGGGAAGCTGCCGAACTATACGGATACCATATTGGCTGCCACGGTTACTTCCTCGAAATCGATGGCCAGAGCGTTCGAATCGATGAGATGTTGGATGTATCGTTTCAGTTGGTAGCAGTCGTGTGTAGCATGGTGGACGTAACGATGGTAATGGCAGTACTTTGGGCTCTCCATTTTTGTCGGCCGAGGCTCTCGTCTTGGTGGAGGAAGCTGAATTCTGTCTCCTTGTATGAGCATGTCCAAGATGGGCTTGACGTGGCTGTCTTCGAAGGAGTAGGTCATTTGCGGCCATTGTTTGTCTGCCGGTTTTGACTCAGGTTTCTGGGCTGTGTCGGCCACCATAGCCTGCTTGCCCCTGTTGTCCCGATTGTTGGAGGGGCTACCCCCATTGTCGTTGTTGGTATTAGGACGCTTGCCTTTGTTCTCTCCCTCCGAGATGTGCAATCCCAGTTGGCGAGCCTTCTTCAACCGTTCTTCGGTGCTAGTGGCACTGATGATAAACGTCTTCCAGTCCTTAAATTGACTTTCGCCCATCCAGAGACTGATTGTTAGGAGCAATCTCTTTTGGCAAATTTCAATCAAGGAGGAATCCGGATTACCAGACGGCAACTTCATTGCGGTTTGGCAAAACCGCTCAATATAGTTCCTTGTCAGCTCTTTCTCCCCTTGGATGACGTCTATGAGGGTGGACATTGTAATGTCCTGTCCTACTTCGTAGAATCTCTCCAAGAACATGCGCTTGAAGCTGGCGAAGGAGTGGATACAGTTGTCTGGCAGGTTGCGATACCATTCGAAGGCGACTCCTTCCAATGCCCCAATGAATAATCGTGTGAGGATGGCATCGTCATGGGGCAGATGGTCGGTGGTGACCTCGAAGTAAGTGATGTACCGACTTGCGGAGGTCTTGCCATCATAGGGATTGATGTTGAACGCTTATATCTTGGTGGCAAGGGGACATCCCTACATGCAGCAGGGTATGGTTGCCGTATTCTGAGGTCTTGGGGGTTTTCTCGAGTGTGAAACATGGCTCGGAGCTCCTGGACCTCTCTTCTTGCTTCCCTGGCATCATCCGCAGCGGTGGGAGCCGTTATTTCAGGAGGATTATTGCCCGAGTTTGGTGCCGCTGAGTTCGAGTCCGTATTGACTGCAGGACCCGTGCTTGTTTGGCCAGGCATCCCTCCTTGCAGAGTTAGAAGAGCCGCTTTGATCTCGTCTACAGACTTGACCAAGGTATGCAGTATGGCCTCCAGAGTGTCGATGCGTTGGCGATCACGGGGACCACTTCGATTGATGTCCATTATGAACACCGTCCTTACATGAGGGGAGATGGAAGGAACGGTGGAGGACGTGCCCTCCGAGTCATACCCCTGTACCGAGAAGTCATCGGGGTATGTGGAAATGTTCTCCTCTGGTTCGGACTCAGAAGGGATAGTACCCCCAGCTTCAGAGTTTGCTTCATCTTGAGAGTCTTGGACATCCTCGGGGACGTCAGCACCTGTTGTATCTGATGGGAGAGTTGTTTTCCCAGGCTCGTCTTCTTGGAACATCGGATTATCGTGGATGTTCGGAGGAGTGCTACCCCCAGTTCCAACGACCCCCAGTGGTGTGGATGATGAATCACCTACTGTAGCAGATTTTGTATTCTAACGGGTTCCTTGAAAAACTCCGGTGGAGGACAACCGTTTAGATGACAGTTTCTTAGTCACAGTGGTTGAAATCTTCGGGCTAGAAATGTTTATCTTCTTTCCTCTCCCATCGGCGGGGATTTTCTGAGTAGAGTTACAGGAGACAACAGGAGGCGCCTCGTCCTCTGAGCTTGGTCGTTGCAGTCTTTGGAAGATAGACCGTCGGTCTTCTTATACTGTTGCGTTGTTGCAACAGCAGTTGACAATGATTTGGGTACAGTGACGTCCGTGGGAAGACTCTTTGTACACCGAGACCTCTTCTCTTTCCTTACGTTTGTAGAGGATAACCTCACGCAAGTCTGATGGATCTGGAACGACCATGTTTGCTCCCTTGGTTTTGGGAGACTTTTTGGAACCGCTCTGTCTGTTCACCGTCGGGGGCGGGACTCGAGTGGTTCTGTACAACTTCCCATCAGAGGCCCACATAATGGTATGTGGAGTGCTCGGATGGTCAGAGGTTGGGACAACCGACTGAGCTCGCCAAGCTCGCGCTGCCCTTGACTTTTTCACTCTAGCGCCTGAAGGCGCATAGTAGGAAGAGTCAAAGTGATGCTGCAGAGAGTCAGACATATTATCTTGGGTACATGAGAGATCAGGACCATAGAAGAGGCGATCGAAGACTGAGCCTGAGCTGCGTGGGGCAGGCAGTATGCGGCTGGAGTCAATAGTCTTCATGCGGCAGGCAGTTGTGGCCGCATAGGCTTTCTTCATGCGGCTGGAAGTCTCAGCCGTATGGGTTTTCTCCATGCGGCTGGGAGTTCTGGTCGCGTGGATATTCTTCATGCGGCTGGCAGTTTCGGCCACGTGAGTATCATGCATGCGGCTAGCAGTCTTGGCCTCATGAGTGTTCGGCTTCTTCCTGGAGCACATAGAATCACTCTTTGTCCCTACAAGTCCAGCATCGTAGTACTTTCCTCTGCCAGACTTGGGGACAGCAGAGTCCTCTATGGTTTGAAGTGGGGCCGCATGAGAGTCGCCTTCGCCGTCTTGGGTAGCAGAGAGTACTCCGTCCAGGGTTTGGGGAGAAGCAAATGATTTTGGCCTCCACTCCCTGCAAGCCTTCTTCGTGCGGGTTTGCTTCTGGATCGGGCCAGCGCTCCCGTCGAAGAGCATTTCTTCAAACGCCTGTTGGTCGAAGCGGACGACCATCTTCTGTTGCGTGGAGCCAAGTTTGGCTACATCCGATTGAGTCACCAACTCCTCAGCTGTGGAGAAGTTTGTCCCCAGCAGAGTCGCCATCGTGTTTGCCATGAAATATAAAAGAACAGAACAATTATCGGAGGACTGGACTTTTACTTCACAATACAAACTCGCTCGTACAAAGAAAGCCTAGGAACGAAAACCTAGGTACAACAATCTAAGTACAATTGTTTATTTTAGATTCTGGGGGGTGACGGTAGAGGCTCGGGAAAGCGACGGCAGCTCTGCCTTACTCCTTGGACGATCGGATGCAGCCTTGGCTCCGGGGAAGATCTGCTTGGCGTTAATGAAGAAATGCTCTCTTTGCTCTCTCTTTTTCTCTCCAAGTGTTCTGGTGCTCTTCTCCTAAAAAAGGTCCTCTTTGCAAGGGAATGGCACCTTGCTATTATAGGAGGGGATGCCATCATTAGGGTTGCAATGATTGCCTCATGATATGTCGGCGGTTAAGGACCAATTAATCTGGCCCTTTATTCTGATTGTAG